>QANX01002880.1:0-12333 GCA_003254975.1 Ochetophila trinervis | reverse complement strand
TATATATATATATATATAATATCCTTCAAAGAAAATTGTTATCCTGTTTAAAAATCCATTGATTGGAATCATGGATTATCTTAAATAGTCGGAGGCATACGCCATATTGTTTCGTAGTTAGCAAGATAAAGCAAATCAAATCAATCAGAAGTGATCATTAAATCAACTTTTAGTTACTCCATGAACTAGCATTCACCGAAAACAGAATCAAGGGAAAAGAAATCAGTAGCTCGAATATACCAACATAACAAAAAAAAAACAAAAAACAAAATTATAACATACTGATCAATCAATAAAGCAAAAAAAAAAAAAAAAATAATAGGAGTCGGAAATCAATTCTGCCTTCCATAGAATGATTTTTTTTTTTTTTTTGTAAACATCCATAGAATGATTTATCATACATCAAAAGCAGAGCCCAAAACAAAAACAAAAAAAAACCAAAAGAGAAATGAATTAAAACATTCCTAAAATCTTTATATCTAAAACCAAAATCAGAAAGTTAATTAAAAACCAATAAAAAAAACACATTAAAACCAAACCCCCAAATTAGAAAAGTGTACCCCTAACTTGATTCCTAACAGTATTATTAAAATATAATATTAATATATTATTATGTACATTGGTCAAGAATTCTCTCCCCGGAGAATAAGTCAGTCCTAACGTCTACCTAACCTTTTCTTATTTTATATTTTTTCGATGCTTTATGTCGTTGTCACTGAAACATGAAACTAGCATCGCTCCTGTTCTCATTGGAACCATTAGAAGGTCTCGCAGCCATTTGCGACGAAACTCCATGTAGTTCAACGTTCATAATCCCTTCCGCCGTCACCCCTCCTCCGTTACCGTTACTGGGTCTTCCTCCGGCGCTCAGTCTCTGAAGAAACCCGTCAACAGCCGGCGTGTTGCTTCCGTTACTACTCAGTCCGAACTGCAGGTGCTGATTGAATAACTGCTGCTGCTGCTGATGTGGATGCTGTTGAAACTGAAAACCCGCCGGAACCATAACCGGGTTCATGAAACTCTGTCTGGATCCGGCTCCGAACCCGAAACTCACTTCGCCCGCGGGCTGAGAAGCGGATCCGAACGGTGCGCTAGGACCTCCGGTGAACTGCTGAACCATGGCGCGGAAGTTCGCAGTGTCGGTGTTGAGAAGCGTCGTCGGAGTTCGGCGGGAAGCCCTCGAACGCTTGCGTGCCGGCTTCGAGACTCGGCCTTCGGGGCTGAGGGGGGAAGAATTCGCGGCGGTTGTTGCCGCGACGGCGGTGGTGACGACTGTAGCATCGGAGACGACTCGATCGCCGCCGGCGCTGAATATGGGAGATGGTGGGAGATGGTGAGTGGGTTGGCCGGAAAAGCTCTGGTTGTAAAAGTGCATCCACTCGCTGGAGGAGGACATAGTTTGGTTCATGACCCAGAGAGAGCCAGAGCTTCAAAGAGCTATGGTGGGTCTCTGTGTGTGTGTGTGAAAGAGTGAAAGCGTTGGGTTTTGTTTTTGTAAAAAGAGAAGGGGAAATGGAGAGTAGAAGGGGGAGGGTATTTATGGAGACGGATTTATTTATTTATTTATTTTTATTTTTTTATTGTGGTCAAAGTAAAGACTTTTCCTTTTTTTTTTTTCTGTGGGAAGATGATAGCATCGTGACCGTTGGTCAGAGGAAAAGATGAAAATTCTAAAGGGGATGTCACGTGGGAACGCACGTGAGGAAATTGGTGTAGAGAGACTTCGCTTTGGGTTAGAGGGGTGCATGTTTATTCCTGGAAGCTAACCCCGGACAGAGAGGTTCTATCAAGATGACGTCAGCGTCAAGGTGGCCATGTCATCATGTTAGTGATGGTAGTGGTGGTGGTGGTAGGTGACTTGTGCGACTTGGAATCTTCTTTGGATGGTTTTTTGGGCTAAAGAGGAAGCAACCTTGCACTTTCCAGCTCCAGGTTTCCCAATCCGACCCATCTTCACCCCTCGCTCTCGACCCGGATTCACATACGTGCAATTCAATTTCATTAGTGTAAGATTATGTATCACATCGCAATTTAATTGATTGTCTATTTTTTATTTTTTATTTTATATTAGAATTTTAGTTTAAAATGGTCGACAAAATATAATTAAAACGTATCGATTTAATATTTGTCTCTGCAACCATGGATCTCATTAATACTAATATAACTAGTTGTTATGGATAACTAATTAACATCATTTTTAATGAACTATTTAAAAATTTAATTTTTTTTAATTTAAAAAGTAAATTTTTTTTATTTATTTCAATTGACTTTTTAAATTAAAAAAACTAAAATAAAAAGTGGAATTTTACTCTTCAAATATAGAAAACTAAAAACACTTTCTATATAAATTTTTTAATAAATTCATTTTCTATGAACACTTGTAATTAAATTTATTAATTTTAATTTTATATTTTAATTTTATATTTTAATTTTTTTTAAATACTGTGGTGCATGGAAGATAAAAATATAAATTATGTGATTATGGAAAAATACAAAATAAAAAGTAATTATAGATAAAAGTTGAACACAAAATCAACTTTTTATTTTTTAATTTTTTTCAAAATACTTTTAATTTAAAAATTATACTATTTAAAATAAAAATAACCCTCTAAAATTGTAACAAATAACAAAGACATAAAAATTAGTCAACTAATTTTGTGGTCAAAATTTGCACATGTTATATTATTGTGACATTAATAATCGCCATATTTGTTCTTGGACAAAAAGATAGTGGTTGAAAAAAAAATGTTTTTATGTAGTTACATTAGTAAAACTCTAAAAAGGTACACAATAGACATGATTTGCCTCTAGGCTCTCTTCGAAAATTCTGAGAATTTGTTATCCTTTGTTTCGTAGTATAGCTGGCTAAGATCTCCTTTGTTTCACCATATATACTTTTCAACTTCCAAAACCCTTTTTCTTTTTTTCTTTTTTTCATATAATAAAAGTATAAATATTCCAGAAGAGTGGACTATAAATTAGGCTAACCAAACTAATTAGAATGGTCTATGTCTCACATTTTGGGGCAAAAATCAATCACCTGAAAATATATATGATGAAGAATTTAATTCGTCATCAAATGCGAGAGAGAGAGAGACTTTTATACCTTGATAATATTATTTATATATATGTGTTGAATGATTTGTTTTGTTAAATTATTATACCTTTTTGTTTTTTTTGTTTTTTAATGAATGATTCATTTGTTTTGTTATATGCCATGATCCATCATGTTTCTCAGCCAACATTGGACCAGCGATGGCCCATTAAACAAGTTTATTATTAAGAAATAAACAAGTATATATCAAGGAGGTTTCTCATAATATATATATATATATATATATATATATATATATATNAAGCACTTATTAAGAGCTAGGGACAATTTTGTCAACTTTTAAAAAAAATATTATTTAATCAATTTTAGAAATGGGTGAATCAATCAGAAATAATAATTAATTACTGCAGAAAAAATTACTTTTTACAGTATACTTTGAGTTTCATTAGATCGATGCCGAAACGAACAAAACAAACGCTGTAAATTGACTTCATAGAAGGTCAATTTTATTTTATATTTTGGTAAGGTTTTGTTCGTTGCTGGACTAGAAGGTCAATTTTATTGTAGTGAATATTGGATTCCACACACATTTTATGGGTTGCTCTTTTCTTATTTAGTTTTAGTTTTTTTAAATATAATAATCAAAAAATTTGTAGATGACGTGTTATTTGTTGGATAATATGATATATATATATATTTTTTTGTTATAAAATATTTGTTGGATGATATGGATAGACACAGTGGACTCTCTCTTTATAAATTCCTCACAGAGTCATTGCCATATCACAAATATATATATATATATATATAGTCAAGTTATTATTGTGTGTATATATATGTATGATAATAATTATGTTAATGTATAAAATTCAATAGTTATGATTAAATAATAAAATAAAAAATAAGTTGATGAGTAAATTATCAAGATTTTTTAGTTATTTTTTTATTTATCTTTTATTTATCATTTTATGTCAGTCATTGAATTTTATATTTTAAAATAATTATTATCAAATATACATGATAATTGACTGTATATGTATATATATGCGAATTTGATATAAAACTTGACTGTCAGACACACTATAGAGTAGGGGTGTGCAAAAAAACTGACCAACCGATAAAACTGACCGATTTAATTCAATCCAACTTGTTTGGATCGGTTATCTTAGTGTAATTAGATTGGATCAGTTTTGATTTTTCAAATCCAATAGTTTGTTCGACTTTTTACCTTAAAAACTGATAAAACTGATCCAAACCGAACCAATTATCTTATAATTTTTAAAAATATTTTTTTTTCAAGGATCCTAGCAGGCAAATCCTGCCAGGCGCCTGGTCCTGCGATTATTTTACAAAAAATATGACAATCAATTTAATATTACTGGTATATAGGTTTTGTTGTATTAGCTTAAATTTGGAGTTAAATTATTGTATTAGTGTAGTAATTTTGTTTTAGTTTGTTTTAATTTAATATGTTTATTTGTCATGTTATTTTTTTAATCATTTATGTGTTAGGTTTTGAAAAAAAAAAGTAATTTTTTAAACAAAGTTTAAGCTTAACAAATTATTGGCAAAAAAAAAAAAGCTCAAATGTCAAATATTCAAAATAAAAAAATTCAAAAATTAAATTTTAAAAAGTCGAAAAGATTAAATAAAAGTTAAAGCCAAACTGATTAACTAAACTGATCCAATCCAATTACTAATTGGATTGATGTATAGATCGAATAAGATCATATTGAAAAAAATAAAACCGATTACTAATATGATCGGATTGATTAGTTTCAAAATAATTCAGTTTCGAACCAATGAACACCCCTACTATAAAGCTCGACATATAGCTATTTTTTATTTCTTTTTCAGTATTTTTTTTTTTTTTGGATTTTGTAGCAATTGGAACTGCTGGATTTAAAACAAAACAAAACAAAAATGTTATACAAAACACAGTAATAGAGTATGTTATGGGTTTTTTTTTTTTTTAAGCATTTAAGACTATATGGTTTAAAATAACTATCTATTAAACTCCATAGTGTGCCCCGATAGGTGAGTTCAAAATCATATATATATATATATATATATATATATATGTATAAGGCTTTATAGCACTGTTACCCCCTTGAGTATTCAATTTTTTACATTTTACACCCTGTGCTATTAATTTGGCATATATACTATCCGACTAATTTAAAATTAAGCATTAGTGCACCAAATCGTTAACTTCGTCAATTTTGTGCTGTTAAGTGTCATATACTATGCACATGAAACTCATTTTCCACCTGTTTTAAGGGTAATTTAGTCACATATACATATTTCGTTAATTGATTTGGGAGAAAATTAATTTAAGGAAAATGATCTTTGTGATGATCATCATTGCCACCAGACCTTCTTCTCTTATCACCTCCATCCTTTATCTCCTGGCTTTGCTTTGTTCCTAGATCGCTACTTTTTCCATGTTCCTCCCCCCAGGGACCTCACGTGCAAGATCTTCAACACCCAATTCTCACTCTTCCCCTCATTCTCCATTGCTCCACTCTTACACTCCTCGCCGACCCCCCCTTCAACATTCTCCACCAAAACGGCGTCGTTAGGAGCCAACCCATTATTCCTATCTTCTCCTCCTTTTGCCCAGAGAGATTTCAGTGGGTATTTAAACGAGAATCTCGAAAACACCATCATTTGCTTATGCAACGACGTTGACTTGTTGTCCACCGCGGACCTCCCTACGGCGCTCACCTAAGATGGATTTGTAGGGAGATCAAGACCTCCACCTACAGAAATAGAGGGTGTTATCCCATTAATCCCTGTTTTCAAATAGAGACTATCCATTTACTCTTCTTGCTCCTCTGTTTTTTTTTTTTTGGTTGGTTTTATGCCTCTGTTTCTAGACTTTTCTTTTTCTTTTTTGTTTTCCTTCAAATTGCGAGAATGTGCGTTAAGCCTAGACTAAACAGTAGAAAAGCCGTTAACGTGCACACAATCTTTGAATTATTTAGGAGTCTCAATATGTCTTTCTTCTTCTATTGGGAGTTTATAGGGAGAAAGACAAGGCAGCGAATCAAGTCGGCAAAACCCTTCATAAAGACGGACCAAGAAAGGGCAAGGAATCCGTTCGCAACCAAACAGCTCACCGAAACCTTCCTTCACACCCTTTTTATTTTTATTTTATATTAACCCCTCCGATTAAATCTAATATTTACTATTTCTTTCTTTTCCGTATATGTGACTAAATTATATAGTATATGTATATGTGACTAAATTACCCTTAAAACATGTGGGAAATGAGTTTCACGTGCCAGCATGTGACATTTAACATCACAAGATTGACGGAGTTGACGATTTGGTGCACTAGTGTTTAATTTTAAATTAGTTAGGTGGTATAGGTGTCAAATTAATAGTACAGAGTGTAAAAAGCAAAAAATTAAATACCTAAAGAGGTAGCAGTGCTATAAAGCCTATATAGAATTATCTTGTGAGGGTAACTTGACTTTATAAAGTTAAGGTCTAAATGCATTTTAGTACATTTTAAAATTGAATTTATTAACATAGAAATCTCTACAACTAATTTGTGCAAATTGTACTCTGTAATTTGAAAAAAATTAACTTTTGTCCAATTTAGTTAAAATTGATTAATTTTATCAATTTAGAACTCACGTGCATAGCAATTTACCTTCAAAATTAATTTTCCATTTTTAATTCTACCAAAAACTAAAAAAAAATTAAAAGAAAAACCATAAATAAATTTTAAATTATCTTTCATATTTTTTAATTTTTGGTACAATAAAAAATAATAAAAAAATCAATTTTAAGGGTCATGTATTATGCTCGTAACATTTAAGTTGGTAAAATTTATCAATTTTAACTAAATTGAACAAACGTGCAATTTTTTTCAAATTATAATGTATCAATTGCACAAATTAATTGTAGAGATTCCAATATAAACAAATTTAAATTTAAAAAGTACTAAAATGCATTAAAATCAAAATATAATACAAATAAATCATAGTAAATGATCAATTTATTTAAATGATTTGCATTATATTGTGATTTTATATCCTCCTAGGATCATAATTTTTTGCGTGCACACACACACATATATATTGTAGTTATTTTCATGCTTATAAAATTGTGCACGTGAACCCATATTTACATATAATTCATATGAAAATTTTAGCTTCTTTCCAAAAGGGATAAGCTCATCTTTTTTTTTTTTTCCACTGAATAAGAAGTTGTATAAACCAAAAGGAAGCACCAGACATCAAAAAATGTTCTGGTTAGTTTGTCTAGGTAACAAACCCGAAGGCACAACCTTGAGCAAAACTGAAAAAGGTAAAAAACTAACAAAACCCGATCGAGCTATCTAATGACAAACACCATTGGCTAACACATTACCAGCTCTCGGGGTCCAAATAAAAGAAAAACAAATCAAAGAAGTTACGCAACGATTTAATAGAAAACAACAAACTAGACATAGACCAATGAGCAAGATTAGAATTCTTCACATTCAAGTTGTAGATCACAACTTTGGCATCACTCTCAAAAACCGCATTTTTCCACCTTTCTTGGCAAGCCACTTAAGATGCTTTCAATATACCAAAACACTCCGCTGCCACAGGAATGGTAAATCTCTCCTTAAAAAAATAAATCTCACAAATCACTCCATCACTTCCCTGAGCAACCACAGAAACCGTTCCCACACCATCTTTCAAAGCAAAACCCATAAGATGAGGGATAAAGTCATTTTATGGTACCCATTCAAGCCCATTATAATAAAATTATATATATATATATATATGTACATATGTATATATAAAAATGCTATTATAGGCGAAGTTGTTCACCATTTGGAGTGATGACTTATATCAGTCATCGATGCGCATAATCACATGCATCAAGTGCTATCGAATAGTTGTTCTAAGCTATCGCACTTCGAATAGTGGACAATGTCGTTTACAGTAGCAGTTCTGTATATATATATATATATACATATATAGTTTTAATAAAGTAAGGACTAAAAGCTTCATGTTTATTCACAAAAAAAAAAAACTAAAGGCTTCATATCAGTTGAATTACCATTTTTTTTTTTAAATTGAGTCATTAAGATGTGAATCGTTATTTTATTTTATTTATATTAGTTTTACCTCTACTCTTTTCATATAAATCCAGTCTCTTTTAGATGTGCAGAGTTGTTAAAAATTTAAACATGTTTAATACTGAAACCATGTTAAATTATTATTATTTTTAAAAGCTTAATTAAACTACTAAAAAGTGAATTATCATTATATTAATTTATATCTGTCTTAACAAAAATATGTTTCCACTACAAAGTAGGAACATATTAATATTTTAAGTGCTAAGATTGCCATCTCATTTAATGATTTGAAACTAAAAACCTAATTGGCAAGTGACAATCATTAGTATGTCAATAGTTTCTCAACATAAGACGACGGGAAGTCTCTTTGCAGCCCAAATAACAATGGCTACTGATGACAACCTCCAGGACTTATATTCAAGTCACAGTGTTAAAATTTCCCCCGCCTATATATACAGACAAAATTATAGCATCTCTAATAATGAATGTTTTTTTTATATATATATGGCTTATAAATTGATATTGGTTAAATCTAGGTGTCATGAATGTAAAGTCAAATATAAAATTATTTTTGGATGGCAATATATACAAAAATTATTTATTGCTATTAATTAATTATATATAAATTTTTTTGAAAGAATTGATTTTTTTAAAATAATTTAATTTTTTAAAATTTTTATAATGTTTAACAGAACTTTTAAACATAAATATTTACTTTAACAGTATCTATATTATATCAATTTATTATTACAGTCTAAATTTCCAATCAATTAGAAAGGGATAAGTTTTTATCCTGATTGAATTTGAACCATGCACTGACCTAAATATGTAATACTAAGACAAATCTACGAGTACAATTATTATTAATAGTTGATTAACCATTTTAAAAAATTAATTGAATTTCTCTTTTCTATGTGGCACTGACATGATGTATTCCTTTTGATAACTCTCTTATGAAGTCCTTACCCTATGAAAATTGTATATATTTACTCACTATTTTATTTATATATTGTCTTCAATTTAATTATTTAATGATTTCTCAATTAACTGCAGGATCTTTTGTTTGTTCGAGGACAGCCGAGGGCTTCATCCTCATGCAAAGATTTTGAATCTCTCCATTTCCTATGGTTGAAAAAATAAATTAACTGTAAAATCTTTAGAGAAAAATAAATAAAAAAAGGATTTCTTTTGCAAAATTTGTGTGGATTTGCAAAATGTCCTTTATATTTATTATTTATGTTCTTTGAGCTATTAAAATTTTTATAGCAACTGTCTCCGAATCTAATTTTGTAAATTTTTAACCGTTAAATGATATATGCAGTACATATGATTTTTTTTTTATAAATTAAAAAATACAAAGGTCATTTCAACTTTTTATTATTCTTATTAAAAATTAAATTGCGGAGAATTCTTTTGAATATCTTGTAAAAAAATAAAAAATTAAAAAAAATTCTCTTAAATATCTGATAATTTTAAAGTTTTTTCTTTCCATATAGGAATGCTTATTGATTTTTGCTTCAATTCTTATATATTTTATATGCCGAATTGCATGTGCAGAAGGAAATTGTAAAATTAAATATTTTTTCTATGAAAAATTGGGTTCTGCTAAGAGTTTGGGTTTGGAAGATGTGCACATGACTTGTTTTATATTATAATTTAAAAAGTATAATGGTCATTTCAACTCTTTTTTCTCTTAATTAAAATATAAATTGTGGAAAATTCTTTTGAATATCTAACCAAAACAATAAAAATTTGACAAGAATTATCTTAGATATGTGACAATTTTAAAGTTTTTTTTTTCTTACAATGCTTATTAATTTTTGCTTCAATACATATATATTTTATATGCTAAATTGCTTTGCAAAAGAAAATTATAAAATTAAATACTTTTTTCTATGAATTTGAGTTGAATTTGAGTTCTATGTTTGAGTTTGGAATATGCATGGTAACACTTAATTTTCTCTTTTGCAAATGTTAATGGGCAAATGATTTTTTTTTTTTAGTTTGTTTTTTAAATTGAGGAAGAAGAAAAAGTTCAAATGATAATTGTGCCTTTGAAATCATTAATAAAAAAAAAAAAAAATTTATATGCACTGCATATGACATTTAACGGAAAAAAAAAATAATGTTAGAGTGGGAAACTTTTGCTGTAAAAGTTTTAATAGTTCAAAATAAATAGATGGTGAATATAAAATACATTGGCGATTTGCAAATTAATATAAAATTTAGAGGTATAAATGCCATAAAAAAAATACGTATGACCTATCTTTTCTTTTAGAAAAAATTTCAGATACACTCTCCGTAATACAGTATAATTCTAAATCTGACTCCATAATTTTTTATAATGTATTAATATCCTATACTGTCAGTACAAATCTATTAAAATTAACGGTAAAAGAGTAAATTAATCTTTTTATAAATATAATATTTTTTTTAAAATTAATATTTTTTATATAATACTTATCTCTTTCTCTCTCTTTCATTACTCATGTTCTCTCTCTTAGTCAGCGATTAATATAAGTCTTTCCAAAAGCACCAATTCTTTTTTTCCCAAACTAGAAAAACAAACATCATTAATATTGGAGAATATTGATTAAAAGTAAGCAAATATAACAACAAAAACAAAAGCCCATAAACCCATATGATTAAATCTCTATTCTTTTAAAATCACCAATTTTTTTTTTACTTGAAGATCTCCTTGCTGTTGCCACCGCCATGGACATGGACATAGAGCTTCTCAACCTTTTCAACTTGCTCAGATGCTCAAATTCCTCTTTGCTCCCAAATTCTTCTTCCAATATCACCTTCACAAACCCAACTTAGAAAGCCACAGCAAGTTTCCAAAATTTTCTTAAAAAACTTTTATTTATTTCGATAAGAAAGAAAGAAATTGCCGTTCCACAGCAGCCACCATCAACCACGCTGCCGCCACCAAAGTTCTACTGGAGAAGCCTCCTCCAACCCTTCCATTTTATATTTCTTCCTAGCGCACATAAAGCATAGAAACATTTTTCTTATCCGTGATTCCTCTTTTTTTTTTTTTCCAAACCTGCTCCTCCTGAGCTAATTGGTACTTCATTCGGGTTTCTTTCTACTTTTTTTTCCTCTACCAATTTACTCCACACAATATCTCTGTTTCTCGCTAATTTTCCTTTATGTGGGGTTTTGATGCAAATTTTAGGGGAATAGATTGTTCTACGATAGTTCAATAGTTACGAAGTTGACTTCGATTCAGAATTCTACGAGAAATTGAAACATTGGTATAAAAGTTTAATCTGTTGTCTATGAGAAAGACAAGAACATTGCTATAAACGTCACAATCAAAACTTTATTCTTTAATTGATAAGTTGGAAACTTATTCTTTAGACAAGTCTCAATGTGAACTAGATGAACAAAAGAAAATGGAAAAATAATTTTCAAAATAATTGCTAAAATATATCATATCCCGTTGCTGGCCGAATTTTGGCTTTTTAAATAGAAAAACATCATTTGCCAAATATGGTTTGCTAAATATTAAACCCAAAAAAATAGGAAATAAACTCTAAAAGAAATATAAAATAAAAAACTAATATACTCTTAATTAATAAGCTAAATTACAAGATAATTTCATACTCATGTACCTTTACTCTTTAATGTAGCTCTGTAAATTAATAAATGCAGACATCATAGGCCCATGTATTTTATCCAATGCTTGTTGAATATAAAGCTCTAAAGCATTCTTGAATTACTTGGCTCAATTACTTATCACGGAACCTCTTGAATAGCTCAAATCATCATATGGACCAGCTTCTCTGTATGGTCCGATGTCCTTATCAAGTTTGAATTTAAATTTTAGAGTATTTTGGAGTTAATTGTGTTTGAATTGTTTGAGATTGAAATACTTGAGGCTTTTGGAGTATTTTGGAGATGTTGATATAGATGCTGTTATTTTTTTTTTTAATTGCTACTGAGTATGAATAATTTGATTTATGTTATATTTTAGTAGGTTGGGTTCAGTCGGGTTTATATTTTTTAGTTTGGTTTCCCTTATTTATAATTTAGAATTTTCTATGCTTTATTGTGTCTTTTTTAGTTTTTTTTTCTTTCTCTCAGTTTTCTACTCTACAAAAATCTCTAATTTCTCCTTCTGCTAAGAACAAATAGATTTTGGCCAAAACGACAATTGTGCAGTGTTACTCTTGGTGAATGCAAAAAG
>QANX01002879.1:42114-60044 GCA_003254975.1 Ochetophila trinervis | reverse complement strand
ATATATATATATATATATATATACAAAACTCACATAATAAATTATAATATATTAAGCCACCAAATTGTACCTCACTTATATAATCTCTCTCTCTCTCAATAATCTCTCATTACCACCACAAACACTACCTTTTGTTCGTTTCTCACCAGAAAAAGCTCAAAGTATTTTATTTTATTTTTTTCCCAAGAAGCATGGATTTGTGCAATAACCAGAAGAGCCAGAACCAAAAGATCCGATCCAAACACTACAAAAAGAGGCTAACAGATGAGCAAGTCAAGCTCCTAGAGAGAAGCTTCACCTCCAACAACAGGCTCCAGCCAGAGAGGAAGCTCCAGTTGGCGTTTCAACTGGGAATCCCACCGAGACAAGTGGCGGTTTGGTACCAAAACAAGCGAGCCCGGTGCCGAACACAGAGCCTCGAGCTGGACTACAGTGCTCTCCAGCTGAGGCTGGAAATTGCATTGGAAGAGAAGCAGCAGCTGGAGAGAGACGTCGAGAGGCTTAAAGGAGAGCTAGAGAAGGCTCAACAAATGCTGTTTGTGCCCTCGCCCTCGCCCTCGAACTTCCAGACCTCGACATCTATTTCTTGCTCTTATCAAGAAGGAATGAGCTCTGATAGTAATAGATCGTCTACTACCATTATTCATCATCAAGATGTGAATGACGAGGTTTTGCAACTTGAGGATTTCTATGCTTCTTTGATTGGCAGTGATGGCATAATTACCTGGAATTAATTGACGTACTTATATATAGAGATAATTAATTATTAGCTAGTGCGTGGCGAGCTAGAGAGATAAATATAATTTATATCTTCTCCTTCAGTTATGAAATATTTATTTTAATAATAATTCTGAAACTGTCCTCGTTGAATAATTTAGTTTTAATAACAACATTTTTAAGTTTTGCTATTAAATTAAATTCGTAATGATAGTTTTGATAAAAATTTCATCAGAATTTTTTTATAATATCATCTTCCATATATATATATATATAATTTAAGTCATGAAAAAATGTTACTCTCTTATTCTATTTTGCCTATGAGTATTTTATTTTCCCTTTAATTAATTTTTTAGTACTATATATACAATTGGGCTTCTGATACTAGTGCCTGCTTGCCTTTATGCTTCCATGGCCAAATTTGCACCTGCTAATGTCTTTTGCAGGGCTACGTACAGATTAATTCAATTGCATACGACTTTGATATGTTGATCTTAATTTTATATATGCGCTGAAGTCCAAGATTAAGAGGAAAGAATGGAAAAATGATAATAAATGGAGTTTTTATTATTATTATTATTTCAAATATATAGAAATGGTTGGTTTTTTTTTTGGTGAATTATAGATATGGTCGGTTACCTTCAGAAGAAGCTATAAAGGGTATATTAATTTGACATTTTATTTGGATTTATTGCAATAGTCTGCTAAACATATGGAAGAATAACTCCAAACAACTTGTTAATTGTCACCATATATACGTGTTTTGTGGGGTAACAGTATTGAATTAGTACATGACAATCCACTCCCTAGCTCATTAATCAAATGGGTACACGATGAATATTACATTTTTCTAAAAAACTTGAGCTACAAATGCACGTGCAGAGTTGAATTATCATTTTTTTTAAAGTTTAAAGCTATTAAAAAGCAGATCACTTTAACAATACCCATTTGATTTTATTTAGGCTCATCTGATATTAATTCCCCCAAAAACTTAAGCCAATAAAATGTGTCATCATTTATTTCAACTTTTTTTTGGCTCACTGTGAATTTTTGTATATATATTTTTTATTTTCAAATGGAGTTATTAAAATTTGAATTTAGAACTTCGAAAAATTTTAGTTCTGATATCAAGTTGAATTATTACATTTTCAAAAAACTTAAGCTATTGTGAGTTAAAGTATCACCTTAATACCCTCTCTCATGTGTAGATTCAATCTCATTTGGATTCATTTTACATGTATTTTTACGTTTGTTTTTAGGTGAAATTGTTAAAGTTTAGACTGAAAATTTCAAAAAATTTTAATTCTGATACTAAATTGAATTATAACTTTTTCTATTGGCTTAAATTTTTAAGAAAAATAATTCAGGTTGCATGGAAGAGGAAGCTAGTGGTTCTATAGCTTTATAAGGTAATATTTGGTATGACTACTTTTGATCAATTTTAAGGCGTAAAATTGAACAATTTTTGGGAATGTAAGAATAAATTTTCTAGCGTACCTTCAAATTTTCATAAAAGTTTCTAACTAAAAAAAATAGCTTCTTAGGAAACTCTTCTGGAGAAGCTAATGTTTGAAAAAATATAAACAAAAATTATCACAAAGGCTTCTTAAGAGCTGATTGGCTTATAATTGTTCTAAGTGTTTGACTTGGCATATGTGCGATCGATACATATATATATATATATATATATATATATAGTCTCTTCTCATATACTAGGTGTCTAACGCGTATTTAGTAAATTTGGAAAAAAAAATATGTGAATAATATGATATACACACAAATTTTTGAAAAAAAAAAAAATTCATATCACATATAGAATTCAATTATACCGTAAAAATGCATTTTTTAACTTAAATATATTAAATGCGAATAATACTTGAACTCTGAATAGAACGTAAAAAAAATGTTCTGAATAAAGATATTAAAAAAATATTAGAAGCGCATAAAAAATAGTTATAAAATATTCTTATTATATTATTAAACTACTATATTAAACAATTTTTTAGTCGCTTATTTGTTAAATTTTATTTGTAATAAATTAAATTATTATTATTTTGTTAATAATTATAATTTTTTATTATGTATAGAAATACTTTATTTTGATAAATATTTTATACTGTAATTTTTGTTTTGCAATTTTTATTGTATAACATATTGTTGTGACAATTATACGTTTTAAACCAGGTTCTTCGGATCTGCAAAAAATAAAGAAAAAATCGGTTAGAGGGGCGCCTGACAGGACCCAACCCATCTGGATCCTGCCCGCATGACTTAATATTACTATTAAGCCATTAAGCAGTCATTTAAGTCCTCTGAGCTGTTATTCCAAAAACAATAAAACCACCAGACCGAAATATTTTCTCTACTGCCAGAAATTTTTATTAGAAATTTTGGCAGCATTTCGTCTATTTCTCTGATATCCCTCAAAAGCAAATAATTACAAACTTACAAGGAAAAACATTCCTAAACAGTATTCATTCTACCAACACACTTTCCCAAACAGACCAATCCACGTCTCAGAAAACAACTCAACACTTAAACAAATATACCGTTTAAGTAAAGTGTAGCTGGACTCAGTATAAAACTGAGCTGCCTACATACCCCTTTAAATAGGGATCAATCTACCTGTAGTTTTTAAAACATATTTTCACCAAATATGCCACTGTCAATCACATCAGTAAATTGATTTCACTTTTCTCACTTATCATTTTTAACCACTTTTAAATTCCATTAAAGCCTTTCAAACAATTTAACAAAAATTATATACATAGCTTGGTGGCACAATTCCTCGCCCAAGCTAGCAATACCTCTGCTCGGCGGCATAATTTCTCACCCAAGCAGTTCTCAATCACATAATTATATCATGTCTTTATGCATCCACACGATCATAATCAATTCCAGTTTCCAAACAGCCCAACAAAACCACATATATGATAAAACATCACTCTCAATCAATTTCTATTACTTCACAATTACAGCTTTTCAAATAGTCAAACAACAATTCAACTAAACTCAAGCCATAGTTCTCTCAGCAATTATTTACAATTCACAGCAAGGCAATCATAAAACATATTCCGCAACCGTTGTTAACAACTATGAAGTTCAATCACATAATCAAATCCTATAATCTCAGCATACCAGTTCATTTCAAAGCAATCACCAAAATATGATTACACACATATTTATATCACCAATCATCAACAATTCTTATTTTAACAGTTATTAACAACGTCGCTCAAAATTGGATAAATTCTAAATACTCAGCCATAAAATGCGAATTACATATCAAAACGAAGCTTGAATAGAGCAGAATACAACCATGAATTTACCTCGTCCAACCGCCGCCGGTGGTCGCCGAAAAATGGCCGGAAAGTTGCAGCCAAACACTCCAAATTCGCACCGCTTACACGAACTGGATTTAGGACGATCGGGTGCCAGAATCGGACTCAGGGGGTCCAAAAGAAGGGGAAAAGACCAACCTCGCAATCCAAAACCGCCGGAATTCGGCGACCGGAGGGAAAAATGGGTCGCCGGTTTCTTCAAGTTTTCTGGCAACTCACGGGGTTTGATGGCCAGATCTCGAAGGGAAAGGGTGGAGGGCAACGTGGGCAAGCTTTTCCGGCCGGTGGGCTGGCTGATTTCCTGCCGGAGGCTAGTGATCGCCCACAACAAGCAAATCAAGTTTCTCTCGTTATCCCGGCCACCGAGGCATTTTCAAGGGTGGTCACCGGCTTGGTTGAGGAGGGGAGACCGCCGGCTCCCAGTTCTGTGTAATTTCTGGCCCGATCTGGCCAGAAATCGGCCGCTGCCGACGAAGAAAGGGAGGCGCGATGGGGGGTGCGGTGCTGCGCGTGGGGACATCGGGGAAGAGGGGGGGCCCCGAATTCCAGAAATTTCTGGAATAAAAAAAAAACAGGCAAGGGCAGTTTTGTAATTTCTCTCTTTTACCAAAATGTCCTTCACACTGTTTTAACCATAACTTCTCGGTCTTAGCTCAGAATCAAGCGTGCTACTAGTCTACGAACTTGTATCGACTAGCTCTACGCAATGGTACCACATTCAAAACAAAACTAAAATCACAGAATAAGTCAACCCTGGGCCCACTTACGGTCAAACTTGGTCAAATTTGGAATTTTTCTAATCTTTTCCCGGGACGGGGGTGTTACAGCGCCGGTGTGGTGGCCAGTGTTCCCCCTCCGATACCTAAGTCAGTCGAAGTCATCATTGATGAGAGGAAATAATTTAAAGAATGAGAAATGATGAAAGGGGGGAAGAAAATGGTGAAAAATGGGAGGTTTGGCCGATTATAGTGTTTTGGAAGAAGATGAACAGTAGCAAAATTATTTTATTTGAATAATGGTAAAAAATGGGTTGAATAATGGTTGAAATGTTTAGACCAAAATGGTCTTCAAAACCAAGAAAAAAAGAGAGTTGTCGTGTGTGAGGGACAGGGAAAGAGACAGAGGTAAGTGAGGGTTGGTAGAAGGGTCAAGTTGGCGGGCTGCCTAGGGTTTTGTGCCCATTAAATATGTCTTATACCCATTTTTTCTTTACTTTTTCTTTTTATCCCCTTTTGATGGCTCAGATTAAAAGTTAATGGTCCCTTTTTAGATGGATGACATATGCACTTTTTATATTTGTTTTTAAGCTTACCATGTTTCCATCACCGGGCCTACCACACAAAAATTGGATATTTAGCTTATTACCCTTGATTACAAGGTATTGGGCCCATTGGCAAAAATGCCTACAACACGTATTATACATGTACTACTGAATTTTATAAACTCATAGTTTTCATATTTTTGACCAAATTTTTACTTTATTTTTTTATTTAAACAAACGATTCATACATACATTATAAACGCACTGTCTAGAATTTTACTAACTATGCTCTAACGATCGATTACATGTAATTTGTGAATTATATTATCATAATTTATATAATAAGATTTTAAACTCCCACTATAAGATGGGTGAAAGTGTCTATCATAGTAAAATTGTATATTCGATTTGATCTTCTTTTTTGATGGAAAAGGAAAGTTTTTATAAAACCAAAAGGATGCCAGCCCAACAACTATTCAATAGCTGAAACCGCATCAACAGAGAAGAAATTCCTCCTGTCCTGACTTACAATGTTAAGCATCTCCTGTGGAAAAAATTCTTCAAGGATTTGACCACAAAAGTTGTTGCCAGCCGCCCATTTAGCACAAAAGTGGGCAAGACTATTACAAATTCTACTACACCAGCTAAAACTAATAAAATTAAAATTGCTACGTAATCTAACAATATCCTTGAGAATACCATCAGTTGACCAGTGCACACCCCCGCAACTTGTATCATTAATACACTTCACCACATTCAAAGCATCACTTTCGCAGCAAACAAACTTCCACTCTTTCTGAAAGCAAATCTCGATAGCATAAAGTATAGCCCAGAATTCTGCAACCATAGGATCCTGAGTGATAACCTTGAAGGAGTGAGCTTCCATAATGTCTCCTTTCTCATTCCGCACCACCATACTTACAAAGCTTCCACTACTTCTCACAGCCGCATCAACATTGATTTTTAATAATCCTCTCGGAGGAGGACTCCACATGTTCATCACCATCTCTCTCAGAAACCGACCATCTTGAAGCGGAACATTGCCAAAAATATTTTTGAATTCCTTGAATTTTTCCTTCATTGTTTTGATAGATTCTTCCACTGGAATAAGAATGTCCTGGAAGAAAATCTCATTCCTTGCCCACCATATAAGCTCAAAAATAATCACACTATAGAGAATGAGTTCAGAAATGTTATTCTTTGCATGGGAGGGAAAAAAACTCGGGTTCCATATCTTCTCCAGGTATGAATTGAGATCATTGTCCACATGATCCTCCCATCTAATTCCCCAAGGGGAAGAAAACCACAGCATCTTAGCAAAATGGCACTCAAAGAAAAGGTGGACTTCATTTTCCACGAAAGGGCAGCTATGCAAGCACTTATACTCATTTAGGTGGAAACCTCTCCGAGATAAATTCTGTCTCACACTAAGCCCTTTATTTGCCATCTTCCACAAAAGAAATTTATGTTTCTCGTGAATTTTACTTCTTCAAAGTCTTCTCCACCAAGACCATTGACCCTCTCCATCAAAATCATTATCTAGCCAATAAAAAGATTTCACCGAGAAGGTTTCAGTCCTACTTCCCACCCAAACCAACCTATCATCATCCATTTTATTTGTCCAGAACATTTCTCGAACTCTCTTCACTGATTCAGCATTGAACAGCTCATTTAGCATGTTCAGATTCCATTCTCCATTCTCCAACAGAAGTGATTGCACCATTCCATGATTTTGCCTAGCATTTTCATTTTTGGGGACTGGTTTAAAATCTGGGAGATTAGGAACCCAAAGATCTTCCCAAAAATTAATATTGCTTCATTTTCCCACTTTAAAGCAGATACTTTTACTCAAAGAGTGTCGAGTGTTGAGAATGGCCGGCCACACTCTCGAGCAGGTTTTATTCTTCCTACAATTCATAAAAGTATGGTGAGGAAAATACTTTGCCTTCAAAACCTGCACCCATAATATACCATTATCTTTTGCCAAAGATCACCCCACTTTTCCAAGTAAAGAGGAGTTCATTCCACTCATTTTCCTCAAGTCCATTATATTAGATTTGATCTTCTATAAACTATTTCTCAGCTTCTATTGAGACATGGTAATATAGCGAGTTGCCACTCCCTTAAACTATGCTTTTAGCTTTAAATTTAATGAGATGCCACTAATAATATTTGTCATGTTAGCATGTCTCACAAAATAATGGGAGAGATACTTCCATGAGATTAATTCTCCATGCATGGCCAATCTTTTATTAGTCAAGACTTTTAAACTTCTATCACAGCCTTGTATTTATTCAATTGAATTGTTTTGAATGAAGACTGTATGTATCTAGAGATGTATTTTTCATACTTTTACTACGACCACAAATTTAAACTTGATAAATTTCAACATAACACGTTAATATGCTATGAATATGTATGTATTTCAATATAAAAAAATTTAACAGGTAAAATTTTATTAATTTTTTTTTTGACATAAACATAACAGGAGGTCGCACGTATCACAAAACAAATACAATATAATATAGGGAGAATTTTATTTATACCCCCTGACCTATAGTATAATTCCAAATACAACCCCGTGGTTTTGCATAATGCATAAACACCCATTCTCCGTTAATAAAATCTGTTAAAGTTAACTGCAGAAAGGTAAATTGGTCTTTTAACAAATATAATTTTTTTTTAAATTAATTTTTTTCTCAATAATACTTCTCTCTCTCTCTCTCATTTAATTTTTTCAAATAATAATAAATTTTTTAAAAAAAATTTATCAATTTTTTTTTCAACCAACATAACTTCTCTCTCTCTCTCTCTCTCTCTCTCTCTCCTCCCTCCCTATCTCTCTTTTAATTTTTTCAAATAATAATAAATTTTGAAAATTTGAAAAAAAAAATTAATCAATTTTTTTTCAACCAATATAACTTCTCTCTCTCTCTCTCTCCTCCCTCCCTATCTCTCCTTTAATTTTTTCAAATAATAATACATTTTGACATCCAAAACACAAATAATTAAAAAAAATTCTAAAACACACCCATATGAATTTTTTTTTCTATTTTCCCCATGCTCTCTCTCTCTCTCTCTCTCATTTCTTTGTAACTGGAGAAAAAAAGAGAGAGAAATCGGGGAGAAGAGAATCGGAGGAGAAGAAAGAAAAAAAAAAAAAAGAAGAAGAAGGGAGAAATCGGGGAGAAGAAAATCGGAGGAGAAAAAAAAAAAAAAAAAAAAGAAGGGAGACTGGGAGAAGAGACTCGGAGGAGGAGAAAAAAAAAAGAAAAAATAGGGGGGAGAAATCGGAGGAGAAGAAAGAAAGAAAGAAAATTTCAAAATTTCAAATTTATTATTATTTTAATCAATACAAGAGTATTTTGGATATTTTATCCTCTGACATTGACCTGACAGTGACAGTGGTGTTAAGTCAGAACTCCATAAAAAGTATTTATGCATTATACGAAACCACGGAATTGTATTTAGAATTATACTATAGATCAGGAGTGTAAATGAAATTCTCCCTCCTATAATATAAAACGTTGCTACATCTACCCACGTCTACAAATAATCTGAATCCTGATTGGATTAATTTACCTTTTAGAAACAAATTTTAAAGGGTAGATTAATATGGTTATTCTTAATGGCGCGCAAATTCATAGTTAAATGTTGGAAACACCTACCTTGGCACACTATCCCATGAAGGACTAAAGAAGTTTGTTAAATGTTTAATACTGTTAACGAAGCTTTGTCCAACCCAAAAAAAAAAAAAAAAAAACCGCTTCAGTAGATATTTTCAAAAAAATTGAGAAACGAGATTTAATCCTAAAATCATTACTTCAGTTCATATATTCAACTTTTATCTTCTCCATTTTTTTCTTCTTTTATAAAGGGAAAAAAATATTATATTCAATGTACCCTTTGTCAGTATTTATATATAGATTTAGCCCATTTAAAACTGAATACATTAATTGGGTGAAATTTTAATAATATTCTATACATAAACTAATATTGGTTACATGCTAACAATAGATTATTTGGAAAAAAAGAGAGAGGAGTTTCTGGTGGTTTTGAAGCAAAGAACATAGAGATAATGTCTGTTTTGGTCATTCCTACCAATGCCCACTTCCTCTCTTGTTGAATGTAAGACTTTCTCACATGTTGAATGTAAGACTTCCACTGTTTCCAACAGAGATTGATGGTTACCAATTTGGCCACTATCCAAACTGAGTTGAACTCAATGTATGACTTTTGACTTAGAAATCTTCTTTAGTTTTATATATGGACAAAGACAAAGTAATAAACAAAGTAAGGAAATAATTTTAATCATTTGGATCGGCTTTATAAAAAAACTCAGATGAATTTTATCAATTCAACCGTGTGATTTACAAATACAAACAATCGAGAATAAATAGATGTAGACAAGTACAATTTAGAAACATATATCAAGAAAAAAAATATATCATGAAACATATACCTAGATTCACAATTTAAAGCTTAATAGAATATAATTTAAAAACTGATATCTTTTACTATCGAGGATGATAGTTTAAAAAAATTGAGCTTACCGAATCATTATATTTGTGAGTCTAAAGATACATCTTTTTTATTTAGAAAAGAAAAAAAGAAAAAATAGTGATATCTTTTGCTATATCTATGAGATTCTTGCTATGCTCTTGATAGAATTCTCTGTATGGTATTAACTCATCCTTTCCTTTTTTTTTTGGTAATTAAAAAGAATGTTATGAATATTGTATATCGATTAATAGAGCATATTCCAAGAGTTTTTGTGAGTAGGGACTTCCAAATTTCCTTGCGTACTTTTTTTTTTCCTTGTTTATATGATATTTGGAATATTAATACCTACCGGTCGGCTACCAACATTCGTGCAGACCAGTTACCTCCCGAACTTGAAGGTCTCATCTCTGCCTGCCTCCCTCAAACCCTCACTTGCCTCCGTCGGCCACATGCCTCCTCCAGCAACCTGCCTTCCAACGCCTCCCAACGGACCCAACTGCAAGTCTGCAACTGCAACTCTGCACTCCGAAGTCCGAAGGTCTCTCCTCTGCCTACCTCCCTCACACCCTCACTGAGTCACCCTGCATCTCCCAACCAAACGGTTCCTTTCTGCCTCTGCCGGCCACCTACCTCCTTGCGCCTCCCAATGACAACTGCAACTTTGCACCCCGAAGTTCTCTCCTCTGCGTGCCTCCCTCAAACGGCCTCACCGTATTCTCCTTGCCGGCGACCTGCCTGCCTCCCTACGTCTTCCAACGGACCCAACCTCAAATTACAAAGTTGAGGTTTGTCGAATTTTGTAAAAATTAATTGGAAATTTCTGCTACTACCTGCTTTGTTTTTGTCTGTGGTCTGCTTAGTTCTTGTAGCATTGTTTATTTGCTCTCTTTACTGTTTAATTTAGATACTGTTAATTAAGCTACTGCTATTGTGTGAAATGTATATTTATAGGTTTGTCGAATTTTGTAAAAATTAATTGAGAATTTTATTTTCGTATAGAATTTTGTAAAAATTAATTGGAATTTTTGCTACTGATTAAGTGGCATAATTAAGTATTTATAATTAAGTACGTTCCCCCTCTTGCATGTAATGTAAGTATGTGCATGTATACTGTTAATTAAGCTACTGCTATTATGTGAGATTGCATGTAATGTAAGTATGTAATGACGTTTAGCAGTAGCTAATGTGACCGATGGAGATCAAAATGGGTTCCCCATTGTTTGATTATTAAGGAGAACATGAAACCTATATTTATAGGTAAAAAAATAAAAACAAAAAAGGGGAAAAAATTTATCACATGCCAGTAATGAACTTTTCAAAATCACCTTATATCAATTGTCAATTTGTCATTACTTCATTGGTTTTGGCAGGTGGAAGAGAATAATTTGGTGAAAAGACGTATTTACTAATTGAATTAGACATTTTCTTCCTTCTTGCTCAATATGTCATATGGAGAGTGTATTCAAAAAATGAAAATGTAATTTGAAACTGAACTTGTTTATGTTTCATTGTTATTTTAAATATTGTTTTAGATTTTTATTTTTGGTTTGTTGAAGGATTTAAATATTATATTTGTATGGTTTGTTATTTTTTTAATATATATTAAATATGTTGTTTTAGTTTTTATTTTTATTCTGTAAAATGATACATATATTTATTTTTGGTTGTGTTTCATTATTTTTTAGTATCGATTATAAATTATAAATTAAATATATTTTTTTATTTTTTAAAAAATAATTTTGAAAATAAATTTAACGGGTTTGGTAACGGGTTACACGATAGTTTTATAAACGGGTTTGAGTTTATATATTTCAACACGAATGCTTAACGAGTTGGGTTTTAATAAAAACAATTTGACACGAACACGAATATCACACGACACGACACGTTGCCAAGTCTATTAATACCCCACACAAATTCCAAATTAGTCATTTTTTTTAAATATATATAGATTACTAATTTGTTTTAATAAATTAGTAAATAACAATCTCTCTTTAAAAAAAAAAAAGTAAATAATAATCTTTAGCATTCGCCACCACGTTGTATATATCAATAAAAAATTAGAACATATGTTTCTAACCTATCAAGTTCACACACACACACACATATATATAGCACTTTATTTTATCAGGAATTTTTTTTCCATTTTTGCGTAAGTATTCATCTGATAACATGCAAGGGATGGAACATCCATAGGGCAAAAGTGGGCTCAAGCCCACCCAAAAAACAAAACAAATATTATTATTATTAATTAGTTTATCTCTCCAATCTAGCCTGTTTAAAAACAAAATATTTTGTAAAAATTATAATATTAATATGTTAGATATTAATGATCATTACATGGAATATACAAAATGATATTACAGCTAATAATTAATATTATTTTACTATATTTAATGTTGCGATATATTTTTGGCTGATAGAGTTGAATATTTTTTTACAAAGAATATGAAACTTTTCACCTTTAGATCATATTCATGAGTTTAAATCATTATTTACAAATTTTAGTTGAGAAATTATATTCTCAACATTTTACTGAAAATGACATAAAATTTGAGGAGACAATTAGATAATTACAAGTATGATTATATTTACTTTAGCTGAAAAATTATATTATTAAAATTTTACTGAAAATGACATATAAAATTTGAAGAGATAATTAGATAATTATAAACCGGATGTAATCAACCATCCATAGTTTTAGAATATTTTTTTTTTATTTGTATCAATTGTTGGTTGCAACAAACAAATCTAACATATTATTTATTGATTAATATGTTGATTTATGTTGTACTGACTCTTTCAATTTTTATAACAACAATAAAACGAGTTTTTAAAAAATGAAACTTATAAAAATATCGTTTCACAATAAAATAAAAAATGAATTACTTACAAACCCCTGTTTATATTAAAAGATCATTGATGGTATATATTTAGATTTTATAATTAATAAATTTGATTTTTGAAGAATTAAAAATTAGGACTTAATAATTATTATATTGATTTTTTATTTTTATTATTCTTTTAAGTTTTATTTTTAAATTAATTTATTTAAAAATAAGTACTATCAGATTTGTTTAATAAAAATTATTATAAATTCTTTTTAAATTTACGTCTGGTTATATCTGTAACAAGTACCTAGCTTTTGCTGTTTTTTATATGCCACGCAATAAATTTCTGAAGAAAAATACATGTAAATATCCGATTAAAGTCATGATGAAACTGGCTCCATGATTATCTTTTTATTTTATTTAACTTTTTATTTTATTTTTTTCTTTTCTCCTTTTATGCTTTTACTGTAAAGCATAATTCCCATGAGATTTTGGACCTCGCATCAGAATTTCCTTGAGATTAAACGACACTCTTTTTGATTAAGTGTTTTCCCCGCCAAAAGGGGAAAAAAATTAAAATAAATAAAAATCTTCATCTTCCTCCAAAATAGTCCCCCAAAATTTTGAGAGAAAAAAACCCAAGTCATCAGAAACCCCGCCAAACCCCCCAATGGCGTCGAGCTCCGCTTCTCGGGCCGACGGTGTCACCAGCCGTATCCGAAATTCAGCTTCGACGTTGTACTGCGACAACCAGTCTTTAATCGCCGTAAGATTTTCCTCTTTTCCGCGTCTGTTTTGGTTAGTTTGCGTGTGTGTGTGTGTGTGCATGAATATATATATATATATATATATATATATTTATATTCTTTTGTGGTGGTTTTGAAAGTAATACAGAGAGATAAATATTTTGATTCAGTTTTTCCCTTTTGGTTCTAGAAAATGAGAAAGCAATGAGAGTTCTTTTCGGAGCTCTTATTTTATTATTAATATTTGGTTTCAGGATATTCGGAAGGCTTGTAGTATGATGAAGGATGTTGCTGTTGATTTGGAGAGAGACAATCAGTCTGAGATGGTAATTTTTTTTTTATTTCTTAGCGACAAAGGGGGAAAAAATCACGTTTTTGTTCTCTATTTGGATTTTCAGTTAATTGGAGAAAATACCCAAAGCAATTTAACATATAATATTTTACAATTTGCTTTAACTCGTCAATATGCCTCTGTTTATTTGTGATTATTTACTTTTTAAATGATGATAGAACATAATCCTATGCGTTACTCTTATTGCACATCTTTTATTACATACCTTTGTCTCTTGCAGTTTCTTTGGGATAGTGTAGGAGAAAATAAATGTGTCAAATTTTGGATAATATATACTGTTGGCATATTTTTGGACTCAGATTTCACACATGGTCATACGAAGCCTTGACTTGGTTTGCCCTAGAGTTACTATGTGCGAATACTATCGGTTTTGTGTAAATGTAGTAATGCTAGTGACACATGAAAAAAAAAATTATTGTTTTTATTTTTACCCAGTAATGAGAGACTCATTTTTCTTTAAGCAGGTAAAGGAGCTAGAGAATGCCGTTGTTGAATTGATGGATACTTATAACAACAGTATGCATTTCTCATCGGCAATTCAATCTGTTGGTGACAAATACCAGCCTGGGCAGGAGGTTCTTGAGTTCTCCTTTAGTACACTGTTTATCATTGAATGACTACTTTGATTTGTTCACTGGTTGTCTATTTTCTCTTCTTTTTTGCATTTCCATTCTAACTTGTTTGTTGGCTTGATGTTTGAAATTCAGCTAACTGATTTTAAGAAGTTGATTGAGGATGAGATTGCAACGCTTAAGACTAATTCTTCCTCAGTTACACAAAACAATCCTCTGATACGCCAATTCAAAGAAGCTGTCTGGGTATGGCATTGTAATTTTCAGTTTAATACAATAAGAAATTGAAATTTAACTAAATAGACCAATTAATTGTAATTGTATCAGATATTCTGGATGGTATGAGTCGATGTGTAGTATTTTTGCTCTTTTTATTCTTTATGATGCATATTCATTTCTTGTATATATGACAGATCTATACTAATGAGTGTGGAAACCAAAAACTTGGTAACTGTGCTTTAATCCCTATTGGTTTCCTGATTTATTGTCTTTAAATTGAAGATAAAAAGTATACTTAACTAGTCCAGTGATATTAAGTACATGATAACATTCTAAAGATTAGTATGAAAATGGTTAAAAGGCCTACACTGTCATCATATTGGAAGAGTAAAGAATTTTCACTGGTCAAGCTCTTCTGTTCATGATAATTTTTGTCAGTTGGCCCGATTTGACATATTGTAGAGAAGTGGGTTGAAAGTGTTCAGTTAAAAAGGTAAGGCTGAGGAGGATAAGATAGAACTGAAAGGAACTCACATGAATAGGCCTCACACTATGAATGTCAAAAAACATAATTTGTAACTTATTAAATTTTTAATGTGTCCAATAAATTATCTGAGATAATGTTAACTATTTTGTTTTCTTTCAATCATAAACTTCAATGCATATAATCCTGCTGTGATTGTATCCGGTATGCCGAAATGCACCCTCTTGTTGCGCTATTATTAATCAGATCATAGAGATGTAGCATGAAGAGTGGAACTATACTTATTTTTTTGTTTCCATATTTAGTATTGAATTCACTTTTTTAAGCTGCATTCTTAACTGCTATCTGAAATATCAATGTTTCGAAATGTTCCTGCAGAATGTTCATCATGCAGGACAACTTATGCCAGGTGATGAGCAAGAGGATATTGTGATGACCAGTTCCCAGTGCAATCTTCTTAATATCACCTGCCCATTAACCGGAAAGCCTGTTACTGAACTGGCAGATCCAGTTCGAAGGTATTGTAATTGTCACTTTTACACTGTTTTGCTGCATTTGCCAATGTATTTCTTTAACAGGCTTTCATACCCTTTTATGGAGAAAGATGGAAATTGTTAGACTAAATCAGAGAGAGAGAGAGAGAGAGAGAGAGGCTGTAACAATCTCTTACTGTAGTTCGTTAGCCAACTCCCAAGTTCATAAATTAATAAATCCCAGGACATGTCGATATCAAAAGAAATAAGAAAATCAGTTTAGAATTTATTTTTTCTTTCCCAAGTTCTGAGTGCAATCTTTTACAAAGAACGAATCACAGACTACCTTTTAATCCTTAAATAAATTATTTTCTGTATTTTGTTGGTTTGATATACATAATGGACTCACTTCTTAATAACTAATCTCATCAATCATTCTAAGCCCTAATAGTGAAGTCTGGCGCAACTTTTTCCTTCAAAACATCTACATTATCATCAGGCCTGGCCATCTCACTGGAATTCAAATCATATTATTGCTGCATATGCATATAGACAGTAAACCTTCAATATTTCGTCTTTCTTCACCTTGTATATTTTTTGGCTGATGCAGTGTGGGATGCAAGCATGTTTATGACCAAAAGGCAATCGTACAATATATAAGATCAAAGAACTCACGTGGCCAATGCCCTGTTGCTGGTAATTTTCTATTTGCTAAGAGTTTACAAATTCTTTATGCTTATAAATTTCTGCCTGCCCTTATCTTTGAAATCTTTTACTGTCAGGTTGCCCTAAAATATTGCTGGAAGCAAACGTGGTGTGTGATCCATTGTTACCCATTGATATAGAGGAAATGCGCACGATGACTAGACAAACTGCTAGAACCGACGTGATAGAAGATTTCACTGAGGTTGATGAAGAAGATAGTGAATGACAAGTGTAATCCTAAAAAATTATCTGAGAAAGCATTTTTTTTCCTGTTAGAAATGCGCAGTTTGCAGAGAAAGACGGGGTTTGCAAGTCTTTTGATATAGTGTAGGATTATGTCTTTGTAATTATTCTGATGAAATTGGTTGCAAATTCATACCCCAAAAGCTGATGGACTAAAAGAAACAGTGATACTAGTCTTTTTCTAATTTTTGGTTATTCCCTTGGCAAACAAAATTTGGGGGTGTTCTTTTTCGGTTGGAAAATGCTACAAGTTTCCAATTTTTTTTTCAAAATTTCATTATTAGGTCTTATGGAGTGTTACTTTATTATTTTTTTAAAATGTTTTAAAAGTAGCAATTCATGATTTATTTAGCGAAAGTTTAAAAAAACCAAATTTTAAGATTTGTAGCATCTACGTTTTAACATTCTATAAAAGAGTTACAATACAAAATTGGATTTATATTCACATACATAATATAGAACCCCCAACAGAGTGAATAGATGTAGAAATTGCACCTTTATATATTATTTATTTTGTCTAAAATATATAAATTATTTATTTATTTATTATAGAGGGAAAACACACACTCACACATTCTTTACCCGCCAAAAAGCCGGACTTTTTATAGAACCTCCAATAGAAAGCCACCATCTTTCTTTAGAGCCTTGAAGCTTTGACATTCAAAGTGTTTGAGAAATGGGGTTTAACAGAATTTGTTTGGGTAGATTTTCTTCACTCTTCCAAAGCTATCTCTCTCCCTTCATCCCCGCCTCTCTCTCCCCCCCAACTCGCTCGCTCCCTCTTCCAATCCATTCCTTCTGTCACATTGCTTCCGTCTCAGCTGTCCAAGCTCAACAATCATCGACTCCTCACAGGTCCTTTTCTTTGAACAGCGAAAATCGTTGGAAACCCATGTGTCTATACTATACACAAGGAAAATGCACTAAGGTTAAAGCTTTTATTCAGCCAACCCATCATTCTTTAGTTCACATTTAGCCATGTTCCTCTGCTTTTGTGGATTTTTTTTTCTTCATTTTTGAAATTGTTTTTCGGTTTTTCGATAATTTTCTCTGTTTTTTACGATTATTGGAGCTTTTTTTGTCTTGCACATGATATGTTTGATAAAATGTCTGAGAGAAAGAAAGGCCATCATTAATTATTATCCTTGTAGAAAGTTTCAAATTTAAAAATGGTTGTGAGTTGTACTAAAGACAAAGAAAATGCTTCTTTTGGTAGATGGATGATCCTATTCACCTAGAGAAGTTCAACCATGATTGCTCCAGGGATCTTCAAGCTGATGTTGCCAACTTAAACCGCATGCGCTCTCAAGAATTAGACTATTTCCTGGTGCTTGATTTGGAAGGCAAAATTGAAATTCTTGAGTTTCCAGTACTGATGATTGATGCAAAAAACATGAATGTCATTGATTTTTTTCACAGGTTTTCCATTCTGCTCCCTTCATCATTTCTTGTTCCATGCATTGCAATTAACAAATTTATTTTT
>QANX01002879.1:0-41517 GCA_003254975.1 Ochetophila trinervis | reverse complement strand
ATCTCACTGGAATTCAAATCATATTATTGCTGCATATGCATATAGACAGTAAACCTTCAATATTTCGTCTTTCTTCACCTTGTATATTTTTTGGCTGATGCAGTGTGGGATGCAAGCATGTTTATGACCAAAAGGCAATCGTACAATATATAAGATCAAAGAACTCACGTGGCCAATGCCCTGTTGCTGGTAATTTTCTATTTGCTAAGAGTTTACAAATTCTTTATGCTTATAAATTTCTGCCTGCCCTTATCTTTGAAATCTTTTACTGTCAGGTTGCCCTAAAATATTGCTGGAAGCAAACGTGGTGTGTGATCCATTGTTACCCATTGATATAGAGGAAATGCGCACGATGACTAGACAAACTGCTAGAACCGACGTGATAGAAGATTTCACTGAGGTTGATGAAGAAGATAGTGAATGACAAGTGTAATCCTAAAAAATTATCTGAGAAAGCATTTTTTTTCCTGTTAGAAGTGCGCAGTTTGCAGAGAAAGACGGGGTTTGCAAGTCTTTTGATATAGTGTAGGATTATGTCTTTGTAATTATTCTGATGAAATTGGTTGCAAATTCATACCCCAAAAGCTGATGGACTAAAAGAAACAGTGATACTAGTCTTTTTCTAATTTTTGGTTATTCCCTTAGCAAACAAAATTTGGGGGTGTTCTTTTTCGGTTGGAAAATGCTACAAGTTTCCAATTTTTATTTTCAAAATTTCATTATTTGGTCTTATGGAGTGTCACTTTATTATTATTTTTAAAATGTTTTAAAAGTAGCAATTCATGATTTATTTAGCGAAAGTTTAATAAAACCAAATTTTAAGATTTGTAGCATCTACGTTTTAACATTCTATAAAAGAGTTACAATACAAAATTGGACTTATATTCACATACATAATATAGAACCCCCAACAGAGTGAATAGATGTAGAAATTGCACCTTTATATATTATTTATTTTGTCTAAAATATATAAATTATTTATTTATTTATTATAGAGGGAAAACACACACTCGCACATTCTTTACCCGCCAAAAAGCCGGACTTTTTATAGAACCTCCAATAGAAAGCCACCATCTTTCTTTAGAGCCTTGAAGCTTTGACATTCAAAGTGTTTGAGAAATGGGGTTTAACAGAGTTTGTTTGGGTAGATTTTCTTCACTCTTCCAAAGCTATCTCTGTCCCTTCATCCCCGCCTCTCCCTCCCCCCCAACTCGCTCGCTCCCTCTTCCAATCCATTCTTTCTGTCACATTACTTCCGTCTCAGCTGTCCTAGCTCAACAATCATCAACTCCTCACAGGTCCGTTTCTTTGAACAGCGAAAATCGTTGGAAACCCATGTGTCTATACTATACACAAGGAAAATGCACTAAGGTTAAAGCTTTTATTAAGCCAACCCATCATTCTTTAGTTCACATTAAGCCATGTTCCTCTGCTTTTGTGGATTTTTTTTTCTTCATTTTTGAAATTGTTTTTCGGTTTTTCGATAATTTTCTCCGTTTTTTACGATTATTGGAGCTTTTTTTGTCTTGCACATGATATGTTTGATAAAATGTCTGAGAGAAAGAAAGGCCATCATTAATTATTATCCTTGTAGAAAGTTTCAAATTTAAAAATGGTTGTGAGTTGTACTAAAGACAAAGAAAATGCTTCTTTTGGTAGATGGATGATCCTATTCACCTAGAGAAGTTCAACCATGATTGCTCCAGGGATCTTCAAGCTGATGTTGCCAACTTAAACCGCATGCGCTCTCAAGAATTAGACTATTTCCTGGTGCTTGATTTGGAAGGCAAAATTGAAATTCTTGAGTTTCCAGTACTGATGATTGATGCAAAAAACATGAATGTCATTGATTTTTTTCACAGGTTTTCCATTCTGCTCCCTTCATCATTTCTTGTTCCATGCATTGCAATTAACAAATTTATTTTTATTTTTTTAGTTTTTGNTTTATTTTTTTATTTTTTGGGTGAATTCACTCGGTGTTTGATGTATTCATTAGCATATGCATATTTATATTCTTCAATCGTAACATTTGTATGTACATGATCTAAATTGAGATTGTTTTACATTGACATCTACAACTTTTAATTGTTGTTTACTTTCATTTACAGGTTTGTGAGGCCCTCAGGAATGAGTGACCAACGTATAAATGAATATATTGAAGGAAAATATGGCAAATTTGGAGTTGATCGGTACACCCACCTTCCAATTCTTAATTTCTCGATATACATAGAACTCAGGCTTTGAATCAGCGATAAGCTAATTTGTCATTTTCAAAATAATAATTAGTTGGCAAAGAACAAAGGAATATTGATATTCCAGGATTTTGATTGAACTGTTTTGTTCTATATGGCTTTGTCATAATATTTTTCTTTGTTGCAGTGGGAATATTGGTTTGCTTCAAAACCTTTTTAAAGGAGACTAGGGTCTAGTTAAGTGACATTATTGAAGCATCCAAATAGTTCCTCTCGAAAAACAAATCAATGGCCCAAGATTTATTGGGCTGTTGTGATAGCAATTTATATCATTAATGATTAATTAATGACAATTTAATGTTTAGATGACAAAAAATTAGTCTGGTGCCACACTCTTGTTAACCCTGCTACACTTTATCAGTTGTATGGGCATAAGCTAAGGTGCTACAATTTGTATCAGGGTCACCTTTTCTTCTTTGTAGTCTCTCTTGATCATTGATCAACCCATGATCTATGGTTTCTAAATCACCAGTTTCTGACCAGCACTGTCAATACTCACCAATTTTGGCATCACCAAATCAACCACAAGGCTTTTAACGCACCCATTACTGCTATGTGAAATTTTAGTCGAATCCTTGGAGAAGTTGATTAAATTGTATAAACTTAATTTAGCATATTGTATTCTATGAATAGCTTTTCGCGTATTGTGAGTTCCATTGTCATAAATCAATTTTTATCTTAAAATAATACCTTAGAGTTTGTGATAATTTATGGAAATGTGGTCTTACTTTCTACATGTATGCTTTAACTGGAAAATTGATCAAGGTATTTGAAGCTGCAGTGTCTGGCATGATACAGCTATATCATTTAAGGATGTTATACAAGAATTTGAAGCTTGGTTGACTCAGCATCACCTGTGGGGAAAAGAGTTGGGTGGGTCCCTTAACAGAGCAGCATTTGTAACTTGGTGAGACTAACTATTTTTGTTATGAATATTAAAATTGCGTTACCAATAACTTTCTCATTGCAAGTTTTTCAGTTCTGCCTTTGCATAGTTTCTAAAATTTTCTATCACTTCACATGGCACTGAGTCCTTTTGCAAACTATGGCTATCAAAATATATTTTCAAACATATCCTAAAATTCAGTTGATGTTAACATCATGCCTGCCACATTTCTATTGTAAATTCCCTTTAGGGAAAAACAAATTCCAGAGATGATATTTCTTTGTTTTGCTCATGTTAGTGGAAACTGGGATCTGAAGACAAAGGTCCCTGAGCAATGCAAAGTGTCAAAGATAAAGCTTCCTTCATATTTTATGGAATGGATCAATCTCAAAGATGTGTATCTTAATTTCTACAAAAGGAGGGTAAGTTCATGTAGACCCTAGTTCATTTCCTGGCAGCGAACTTTTCTATATTATGAAACTTTTACTTTTCTGAAAGAGTTCACTCAAAATTTATATTTGAAGTTTGAGAAAATGTTATGTGTTTTTTCTTGTGATATAGCATCATAAAACTTGAAAAATACCAAAATTTTTCTTGTGATAATTATATTACGCAAATATGGCCATGTATCACTAAGGGCAAACTTTTTCTGACTGACAGTGTTTAATTTATAAATTGCCAAACTCAATTTCTTGTAAATAAACGCATTCGCAGACCAGATAGGCACCTTGTTAACTAAGAGCTAAAAGTGATATGATATCAAAGAACTGAGGTGATCATGGAATGGCTATATATCAAGTTCTTCTTTGGGCTGGAACAAAGTAGATCCTTTATTGCATGAGTTTTCTTATGGTCATATGTTTGGTTTGTTCTGGGTGACAGGCCACGGGAATGATGACGATGATGAAGGAACTCCGGATACCATTATCAGGAAGTCACCATCTTGGATTTGATGACACAAAGAACATATCAAGAGTATTGCAGCATATGCTTGTTGATGGTGCACTTCTGAATATTACTGCAAGGAAGAATCCTAATTATCCTGAAAAGACCGAGTTTCTATTGAAGGATAGAATAAGATAGCTATTTCTGGCTACATCTTTCTTTTCAAATGTTACTTCTTTATTGTATAACTTTTCTGCAAAATTGAAATAGACAAATAAAGTGACTCAATTTCTCTCTCTCTGTCACACACACACAGAGTGAAGTTTTATTCACGCTTAGCTGGGGGACCGTTGGAGGGACATGGGATTGCAACATTGCTCTCTTTCTTAATTATTGTCATTTTTAAAGCTGGTCTCTTTGGGTGTCTCAGCCATTGGAAGATTGGTTACTTTTTATTGCATGTGTTGGGAAGTTAAATTTTAACGGTATCCAAAGGAATTTCTTTGAAGTCTAAAGCAGACCTTGATTCGTTAAAATATATATATATATATATATATATATATATAGGAAATTGTTTGCTATAGTGGTTTTGGGTTAACCAATGACGACTGCACCACCTCAGCCAACGCCGCCTCTTTTAACAATTACAGTTCTTTGTAAAGTTCTTAGAAAAGACGAACAAAGTTCTTTTGTAAAGTTATCCTATATTTATATATTTAAAAATACAATAGCGGAATGCAGGAAGCAAAAAGTAAGAAAGAAAAAATAATTAGCAACATGGAATACCTTTCATAACTCAACCATTTTTTATTTTTATTTTCAAATTTTTTGAAAATTAAAATTGTATTTATAACCATTTTTATTTAGTTTTTAAAAAAAAATTAAAAAGAAAAATACCTTTGATAATTATTTTTATTTTTTTTTAAAATAAAAATTATTTTCATTTTTAGTTTTTTTTAGTCTTTAATAATGTCAGAATACAAGACAATTTGAACAATGCTTGAACCTGAGATTGCCAGGTCATGGGCGGTACCCAGAACCACCGAGATCGCCGGGTCAAAGTCTAAACCGAAACTCAGGACCACCCGGTCAGGGTCGAAATCTTGGACCATCCAGTCAAGGCCGGAACCCGGAACTATCCAGTATCTTGGATCGTAGGAATGGCCTGTTCAAAGCCAAAAATTGAGACTGCCCGGTCGGGGACTATATCTGGGACTGGCCGGTCAAGGCAGTATCCGGGATTGCTCGGTTGGACTAGTACCCAGAACCCCCTCGATCAGGCTGGTACCCAGAACTTTTCAGTTTGACCTATACCCGAGACCGCCCAGTCAGAGCCAAAACCTAAGGCAAACAATAATTGAATATGAATTTGTTTAAATTTATTTGTAAGGTTTAAAAATATATAAAAAATAATAATAAAACTTAAAAAACAAAAATAATATTTTTTCATTAAAAAAATTAAATAATAGTTATTTTTTATTTTAACAAATATAAACAAAAACTATAAACCATAAATAAAAAATTAAAATTAAAATTAAAAATCAAAAATCAAAACTGAATCGTTAGTAATTTATTTATTTGTTAACCTCTGATCTTTAGATATAGTAGTAGAACTATTAATTGTATTTATATAACGATGCGTTGACAATACATTGGTACTTACAACAGATTGATAAAAAAATAAAAATTAAAAAAACATCATAAATTATACGGCCAATAATTTTTTGTTTCCTTTTTGAGTAAGAGTTTTAATTTATTTTTTCAAATTGGAGAGTGGTATTTTGCCATCTGTCCTTGAGTCCGAACTAGAAGTTATCAATTGTTTCAAAAGAACGGTTTAAATTTAATTTAGATTAATGATTTACTAGTACAAAATACAAAATAGAAATCAAAATTACAAAATGATATATATTTATATAAATGGTGTTTTTTTTCCCATATTTAACGCTTGAAATTTGTATCAATTTGCAAGTTGCCTTTTAAATTTTTATATTTGTCACTTATACTTTTTAAACTGTTGAAAATTTTGCAGCTAAAATCTTATGCTTGGGTGCAATGAATTTTTGTAAAATTTAAGAAGTATAGATGCACAATTCTGTAAATTTCAAAAAACATATGTAACAAATGCAAATTTTATTAGGTAAATTGCAAAACGATGCAAAATTCATGGAGCGTTAAAACCCTATAAAAAATGATGCATAAACTATTTGTATTTTAGGAACATATCTATCTTTAGGTTTTTGTTTATGCTCTAAAACATCTTTTCTTTCTTTCTTAAAAATAAATTGGAAAATTGAAAAAATATATTTTCTACCTTGTAGAAAAATATGGAAATTTTTTATGAAACTTCAGGATATGCTTATTTATTAGATACTTTATCAATTTAACTATAAAAATTGAAAAAATATTGAGTGGAAATCATATTTATCATAATTAAGAGATTTATAATACTCGTTGATAAGAATAAAAATGTTATTAATTAAGTAATGAATTATTCATTAATCAGAATAATAATACAAGTACATAATTACTTAAATATAAGTCAATATTGTTAGTGTCACAGCTATCTCACGTGGAGACCAAGGGGTGGAAAAACCAGGCCTACGGGCTGTAGCTGGATTGGGCTCCTTGGATGCACGAAATGGGCCTGTTTTTGCTTCAAATTCAAGGGCTAAACTCATAGCCTTATAAACAGTTCTCGGTTTGTGGATACGAACATCCACCTTCAGATCTTCTTTTAATCCACTGAGAAATACACCCAAGAGGCAATGTTCTGGCCAATTCTGAACGCAGGCAGCATGCTTGGCGAATTCTTAACGGTATTCCTGTATACTCCCCGTCTGCCGGATATTACAAAAATGCTCGTCAGGATTTTGAAATTCTGCGGGACCATAGTTCTCTTGAAGTGCTTTCACCAACTCCTCCCAATACAATAGTGTTCATTCGCTGTTGATCCAGGCAAACAAATCTAGGGCGTCTCCCTCTAAATACATGGCAGCAATATCAACCTTAAGGTCATCGCTTGTTTGATAATAGCGGAAATATTTTTCTGCCTTCAGGATCCAACCTCTAGGATCTCCTCTTTCAAATTTGGGAAAATCCATTTTGGTGTGGGGTCTCCGTGAAGGATTCTTTACCCACCATGGATTATCAACATCTTCTTCTTCTGGCCAAGTAGCCATTCCTTTGTCACGAGTGCCAGAACTAGTGTCACCTTGTTGAATTTTACTAGCTTGGGCTTTGAGTGCTGCAACCTCAGCGGCTAATGAATTGATGGTTCCTAATTTGGAAGCGATGGACGACAATTGTTGGGCAATGGAAGAACAACCAAGGATACCACATAAAATTTCTTGGTGGTTGAAAATTTTCACTATCTTCTTCATCTTCATTTCTAATTGTGTATTGAGAAAAATATTGATCAAAATACACGTCTCCTTGATAATTTTGCATGTAATTGTTAACATGCCAACCATATGATCTAATATTTCATGTGATTGTATTTCCTGATAGTCATGATATGGATATGACGTTGATTGGCTTTATTCATAACTACTAGCCTCTAATTGTTGAGTTTGAGAATGTATCCATGAGTTATTACTTTATGACATTCCATAACCATCTATGAAATAAGGGTTATAGTCATATTCAATTCTCATTGATCCAAAATTTGTAGAAAAAAATTCATCTTCTTGTTGTGATATTCCCATTGTACCCCTTTCTCTGTGCATATAATCCTTTCCTATAACACCAATTCCTGGCCCGCCTTCTCTACTTCCATGATCCTCATATTGAGTTGCATGAGTGTAATATTATTCACCTGTAAATGGACTCAATATCTGTTGAATTGGTGACTCTCTTTCGTAATCACTTCTAACTTCCTCAGTACATCTATTGATATCGTCACTTGAGCTAAAGTCGCTATCATTAGTTGAAAATTTTGAACATGTACTTTTGGAAAGGGCTGAAGCATTAAGAGTTTTAGTTGGCTGTTTCATAAAGTTTTCAAAAGAATCAGCACTACTAGAGCAAACTTTTTCAGCAATTACTCTTTTATTTTTGTCATTGTTTTTTTTATTGTGAACTAAATGATGGATGTCTAATTCTTTCACTCGAACAATTATATTGGTAGAAAAAATGATTACAATATAAAAAAATAATACAATTTTATAATTGTAAATAATTTATGTGATAGATCATATAAGTTATATGATTAGATGATGTGAGTTTTAAACTTTTAATCAAATAATTTTTTTAACTTGTTGAAAATTTAAGCCAAAATAATTTTCTTATTTTTTTAATTATAACTATTTTTTTATTTTAAAATTGTAATAATTGTTTTACATTTTTTTAATTGTTTTAATTTTGCTTTTAAATTCTAATTCGCCTAATTATATTTTAACTTAAAATATATCTTCAATACATAATTATAATTTAAAAATACTCAAATATTTATAAAAATATATCATATTTTTTAATTTTAACAATCTAAATTTTTCTAGAAATTTCAACGGAAATATAAAAAATTTCCATGAAAATTTTAACTAGTTTGTGAAGCAATTACCATGAAAATTTCGATGGAAATTTTGCGGAAATATCGGAGAAATATAAAAAAATTTCATAAAAATTATGAAAATTTTGACTAATTTGTGAAGCAATTACCATAGAAATATCGACAGAGATATCAGAAAAATATCGGTGAAATATCAAAAATTTCGACAGAAATTATTGAAATTTTACCATTTTTTTTAAGAGGAATTTATTTCAAAATGATGAAAAAATCAAAATTTCACCTAAAATTTTCAATTTTTTCATCCTTGGGTAAAACCCTCTAAAAAATGATGCATGAGCTATTTGTAATTTTGGAACATATCTATATTTAGGTTTTTGTTTATGCTCCAAAACATCTTTTCCTTCTTTCTTAAAAATAAATTGGAAAGGTAGATTTTAACATCAAACCTATAGTTTTGGAGGTTATTAATAATGATATAATCAGCGCATCTGTCATAATATACAACAATTTTAATATACGGTATAATGAAATAGTGCAACAAGCTACTTATCAGCAACATATCTATTATATTGATCCTATATATTAAAATTTCGTGTGCATAATGATTGATTCTTTACGATAGTGAAGCTTGATCTTAGAATCGAGTCTTTATTTCCATTTTAGGATGCATCTGTATGATTATGGAAGAGGAATACAACTTTGGTTTATGTAAGAGAGTATTTAGTAAACCCAATATTATCTCTTCCAAAAACAATTTTAATTGGAGGGAAAATCTATTTCCTACCTCATCTATAAAAATATTGCTTAAAGAAGCCCCCACATAGACAAAAGGGGAAAAATAATAATAATAATCTTTGAAAAAATAAAAAGAATGACAAATTATATTTTCTCTCTCAATAAAAAAAATTATAAGGATAAGAATATATATTTTCTACCTTGTAGAATGTAGCCCCACACAAGGTTTAAAAAAATAATAAAAAAAAGAAAAAAAAAAAGGAAAAAAGCATCTTATCAAACAGAATTTGGCACTAAAAAGAGCCGTTGGCGTTTGGAAACCCTACACAATGCAAATACCATCTCTTTTCTGTGTTTGTGCCATTCCAATTTCCATCCCCTTTGTGTTTGTGTGCTCTTGAAAACCAACTTATTTGGCGGCAACAAATTGGTAGCAAAATAAAAATTCAAGCAAAAATAAATCGAATCCCTCTCATCTGATAAAATACTTCCACGCTCTATCCAAGCGCGTGCGATTAACTTTCTCGAACCCAATCAAATCAGTTTTCCGTAACACGTCTATTAAATAAACAATCATGTCCTAACAACAATGGGTCCCAAAATTAATCGGCTCTTATTAACCCTTCATCAGACACATGATGAAGAACGTAAAATCACGCGCTAAATTCGCTCGTGGCAATTAACCCAGGAAAAATCAGTGTGTAAAACTCTCTCTCTTCTATACGCTCACGCCCTAGTGTCTATCAAGTTGAAAACAGCAAATGAGAAATTTCAGAGAGAGAGAGAGAGAAGCTGCAGAGTGCCTCAAAACCCAAGCCCCAATCTTCAAGGAACAGAGCCAGAAAAGCCTTCGAACGGGGTAAAAACTGAAAAGCATAAAAGCTTTTAACGAAAATCTGTTTCTTAGGGTTTGTGTTTCTCTTGAATTTTTCTCTCCATTCCAATTCGTTATCATCTCTGACCGATCCGACTCAGCTATTCACTAGGTGAGTCTAAATTAGCACACTGCTTCATTCAATGTTTCTCTGGTGAATCCCAGACTATTCCGAACGCCTAATCAGGATTAAGGAAGCGATCGAACCTCAAATTTCTGCATATACACAGATTTTGTGTATATATATATATATATTAGGAACATTTCTATATATATTGACAATATTTGTATAGAATCTCTCAGTGATTCTTGTCATGCGATTATCATCGGCATCGGCCACGTCATCGTCGAAGAAGGAGAGTAAAGTTTCCAATTTGTCGGGCCCTCGGCTGCGGAAGAAGCACAAGAGGCTCGACGCCATATGTGAAGAGGAGTATACCCGGAACCATGGTGATTTGAATGTGGATAGTGGGGCAGGGCCGGCGAGTGATGATTTGGAGCTCCGGAGGAGCTCACGAGTTCGCCGGCCTCCGGTTTTTCTTGATGTATCTCCCTCTCCTCCTAAGAAACGGCGTAGGATTGAGAAGAATGTAATTTTGAGTGCTGACAGGAATGTGAAGTGTTCTTCAGTGGTGAGCACGAATGTAGAGGATCCAGGGACAACTGGGAGTTGGAGGTCAAGGTTGAGATCAAGGGGTAGAAATGTGGGTTTTGAGGTGGAGGAGGAGAGGGATTGTACAAATGAGAAGAGGGTTTTTCCAAATGGGAAAAGGAAGAGTTTTCGAAAAATTGATGGTGGTAGAAAGGAAGAGAAGACTGTGAGAAGAGAATTGATTGATGTAAAGAGTGAATTGGAATTTCGGAAGTCTATGGTTGTGAAGTCAAAGGGACCGGGTAGAATAAAAGAAACAAATGATTCAAAGAGTGAAGAGAAAGATAATGAATTGCATGTGAATAATGATGAAATCATAAGGGAAGAATCAGATGTCGTAGGTAACAAGTGTAAGGAGGATAACGGATTGCAAGTGGATAATGATGAAGTCATGAGGGAAGAGTCAGAGTTTGGTAATAAGTTTAAGGAGGCTGTGCTGGAATTGGATTGCGAAATGGATGTTGAGGTTGAGAAGAAAACAGTTGATGGTACTGCCACAGAGATAGTCAACACGGTGGAGAGTTTGCCGTTAGAGGATAGGTGTGACTGCAGTGATGCCATGGAAAATTTGGGCGCCTTGGAGCATGTTGACGAACAAGTGGAACAAATAGATTCCATAATTGGAGGAGACAATCAAACTGATGTTGTCGAAATTGTTGCAATTTCAGCAAAAGAACTGGAAGAACAGACAGTGTGTTATGATGGGAAGGATACCAAGTCAGCTGAGTTTGATGAAAAACCTCAGATGAAAGAGAATAAATTGAAGATGGATAACTCTAAATGTGCTTTGAGCGATAAACTGCACAAACCACATGTTAAGGAGGGTAGACGATGTGGTTTGTGTGGCGGGGGGACAGATGGTAAGCCTCCGAAGAAATTAGCTCTTGATACAGGTGAAAGTGATAATGAGGCTTATAGTGGCTCTTCTGCTTCAGAGGAACCTAATTATGACATGTGGGATGGTTTTGGTGATGAACCTGGCTGGCTTGGACGCCTCTTGGGTCCTATAAATGATCGATATGGTATTGCTGGAATATGGGTTCATCAACACTGTGCTGTTTGGAGTCCAGAGGTGTGCAATCTTGACCAAAATTTATATTTTTGTGCTTCAGATGATGGTACTGTACAAATGTGAGCTTTTAGTGTGTTTAGAATTATGAATATGGTGATGCTGCATTGCTGCTTCTTATTAATATTTCATCTTTGTTGGGTTGTTAATGAGCTCCAGACATGAGATATATAATAATTGTTTTGCACATGGCATGTATGTAGTGCAAGAAATCTCACCACCAAGCTCAATATCATCTAGGAAATTAATGGTAAAGGTCTCTAGGAGCATATTGTTGTAATGATTTCAGTGCATTGATTTTCATAATTTTTACTCCCACTAAATTAAATGCTAAAATCAAATTGAGCTGGATGGGGGAAATAAAACAGATGATATTATAGAAGTCCTTTTTTTTTTTTTTTCCCATTTAGGTTTTCAAGGGAGGTCATTGTTTTGAAATCAAACCTCGATTGATATGTGACATATCCTAGCTTTCAAATGTTTGTAAAGGTTCAGGTCATTGTACTAGTTATTTAAGGGGATTATGAAGTCTATGGTCTGCATCATTAACTATTTGTGTTGTTCCTAAAAAGTTCAATCAGCTATAATGTTAAAGACAATCTCCAGTCATTGTCATTTGTGTTTGCAGGTTTATTTTGCTGGTTTAGGTTGCTTGAAAAATGTAAGGGCTGCCCTTTGCAGAGGAAGAGCATTAAAATGCACTCGCTGTGGAAGGCCAGGAGCGACTATTGGATGTCGTGTTGATCGGTGTCCAAAAACTTACCACTTGGTTAGTTGTTTGTTCTCTGCAGTAAATGTTTATGAGATTTTATCTGTTATATACATGTATATGCTTGACCTTATAATGTTATCAATAATTGTATTTTGCAGCCTTGTGCACGAGCTAATAGTTGCATCTTTGATCATCGCAAATTTCTTATAGCCTGCACAGATCATCGGCATCTTTTTCAACCTTATGGAAATCAGTATTTTGCCAGGATAAAGAAAATGAAGGCTAGGAAAATGAAGTTGGAAGTGAGAAAACTTTCAAACGATGCTTGTCGAAAGGATATAGAGGCAGAAGAGAAATGGTTGGAGAATTGTGGTGAGGATGAAGAATTTTTAAAACGCGAGAGCAAGAGACTTCATCGTGATTTGGTGAGAATTGCACCTGTGTACATTGGAGGCTCCGACTCTGAGAGTGGAAAGTCATTCCAGGGTTGGGAATCTGTTGCAGGCCTTCAAGATGTCATCAAGTGTTTGAAGGAAGTTGTCATATTGCCTCTATTATATCCAGAGTTCTTTGATAGTCTTGGCCTTACACCACCTAGAGGTGTTCTTCTTCATGGGTATCCTGGAACTGGTAAAACTCTAGTTGTGCGTGCTTTAATAGGTGCATGTGCTCGTGGTGACAAAAGGATTGCATATTTTGCTCGAAAAGGTGCAGATTGCTTGGGAAAGTATGTTGGTGATGCTGAGCGCCAGCTAAGACTCTTGTTTCAGGTTGCTGAGAAATGTCAACCTTCTATAATATTCTTTGATGAAATAGATGGGCTGGCACCTAGCCGCACTAGGCAACAAGATCAGACTCATAGTTCAGTTGTCTCAACATTGCTTGCTCTATTGGATGGTTTAAAATCTCGAGGCTCAGTTGTAGTCATAGGTGCAACAAATCGTCCTGATGCTGTTGATCCAGCGTTAAGGCGGCCGGGGAGATTTGACCGGGAGATCTATTTTCCACTACCATCAATTAAGGACAGAGCTGCCATTCTTTCACTTCACACTCAGAGGTGGCCAAAACCAGTTAGTGGATCACTGCTCAAGTGGATTGCAAAAAAAACCACAGGCTTTGCTGGAGCAGATCTGCAAGCACTTTGTACCCAAGCAGCCATTACTGCTTTGAAGAGGAATTTCCCTTTGCAAGAAATTTTGATGACTGCTGGAGATAGAGCTTCTTGTGGTAAACGAATTCCTCTTCCTAATTTTGCAGTGGAGGAGAGGGACTGGTTGGAGGCTTTATCATGTTCTCCACCCCCTTGCTCTCAAAGAGAAGCAGGAATAGCTGCTAATGATATAGTATCCTCTCCGCTTCCTACCCACCTTATTCCCTGTCTGCTGCAACCTTTATCAACTTTGCTCGTCTCCCTTCATCTTGATGAGCGTGTCTGGTTGCCCACTCCTCTTTCTAGAGCTGGAAGTATGATTAAAAATGTGATTGTTTCTGCTTTAGAAAAGAAGAAAATGCCTACTAATCATTGGTGGACCTATGTTGATGATTTCATTCAAGAAGCAGATGTAGCTAAGGAAATAGAGAAGAAACTCTTGTACTTCGGCATTTTACTTGGAGATGCTAATTTGACTGGCTCTAATAATTTTGATGATGACACTGATGTTAACATTGTGAAGTTTGAACCTTCCAAAAAACTTCAGGGTGGAAGCCATGCGAATTTGTTGCAGTGCATATCGTTTCCATCAAGAAATAAATCAGGATTCCGGTTATTGATTGGTGGAAGTCCTAGATCTGGCCAGAGGCATCTTGCTTCTTGCCTTATTCACTGCTTTGTTGGGAATGTTGAAATTCGAAAGGTTGATTTAGCAACAATTTCACAAGAAGGAAATGGAGATGTGGTGCAAGGAATAACACAAATATTAAGTATGTTGCCCTATCTTTAATTGGTACTTTATCCTTTTTTTTTTTTTTTTTTTTTTTTTTTTTTTTTTTTTTTTNTTTTATACTTTGTTAAAAAATAAAAAATAACATCTGTATTTTTTGCCTTTTCTATTTTTTTGTTTTTTTCCACCATCTTTCTATAATTGGTTCCATCCTAATTGCATCAGATTACTTTGTAGTATAGCAGTACTTTCTTGTTTGTATCTTAGTTATCATCTTTAATATGTTGGAGGCTATGAGAGATATTATAATATTTGACCATTTTAGATCTAACTCTTACTGTAGATGTTCTTTGCATAAGCATGTGCTTTACAAGGGTAGTTAGATAAATTAGATTTAATTAATTGTTTTTGCTAACTCCCTATGTCTGTTGCAGTGAAATGTGCTGCTGTTGGATCATGCATAGTTTTCATGCCAAGAATTGATTTATGGGCTGTGGAGACATCTCATCAAGTTATAGAGGAGAGTGATTCTTCTTCAACAAACCATCAATATCCTGCGGAGAACAACTCCTCTATTTCGTATGGTCAAGCTGTTGAAGACGAGAATGCGTCTGGTCAACAGAAATGCAGATCTGCAGAGATAGCAGGGGACCATGGTCTTTCCCAATGTGCTTCAAATGCCTGGAGCTCTTTTATTGAACAAGTGGAATCTATCTGTGTTTCTACATCATTGATGATTTTGGTATATTATTCAGCTTCCTTTTTATTATATATTTCAAGGACCGTCATAATCGCATCTGGTATATAGTTGTTGCTGCACTGCTTGATTCTGTCAGCTCTTATGTTGGCGAAGGTCATATCAGTGTTAATATCTGAATCATTTTGGTACCTTCAATGTCTTGTATGAATAGAAATTTCACTTCCTAAGAACATTTTCTTTGTTTCTAAGAAAATTTTAGTTTTATTGTTTTATTTGGGGATGGAGACATTAAAGGCTTACGATTATATAACATCTTAAAAGATTGCTCCATGTTGTCTAAATGGTTGTCCATAAAGTCATTTTACATCAATTGTTGACTTTTTTTTTTATTTTTTTATTTTTATTTTTAATTCTCTAGGTAATTTGTTTGATGAAATTGTGGGAATGAAAATAGGAGGGGGTGTGAGGGGCTGATGAGTTTAGTAAATTTGAAATGCAAACTGCAGTCAGAACTATTTTGGAATGAAAATTAATTACCGCTTTTTGTAGACCCGGTGGAAATTTTTTTAATTTATAAGGTGTAGACTTTCTTTTACTTTTTTCTGTTTTGCTAAGTCCGTTACGTTATTTGGTCATCCATACTGGTATATATAAATCATGTTATTGCCAATTTTTTATTTTTTTTATTATAGAATAGAATAGAATGTATGTCATTATAACTTTTGGTGCTTTTTGATTTATCAATAGGCTACTTCGGAAGTCCCATTTTCAGTACTTCCAGTTAAAGTAAGAAAGTTCTTTAAGAGGGAGATAGCAAATGGCCATCAATCAATTCCTATGGGGAACAGAGTTCCGCGATTCTCTGTGCAGATTGATGCAGATTTCAAACATGATTTGGTGATCAATCTGTCTGCAGCTGAGTTGTCAAGGGATGTGGTTCAGCAGCTTGTTCTGTTAATTCACCAAGGATCTCATATTCATACATCACCACATGAGGAGCATAAAACTTGTGATTTGAGTGAAGGCGACAATGTGATGGTAAATCATGTTGTGCATCATGGATCAGATGGGTTAGGCGACAGTAGAGCACAATTTCATGATGAATCTGTTGTTAAAGTTCCCCTGCCACCTAACAATCGAACTATCAAGGGAAGATCAAGCTTACTGCTAGCAATATCTTCGTTTGGTTATCAAATTCTGCGATACCCTCATTTCTCTGAACTGTGCTGGGTCACGTCAAAACTAAAAGAAGGTCCTGCTACAGATGTAAGTGGACCATGGAAAGGCTGGCCATTCAATTCTTGTATCATTCGTCCTAATAACTTGTCAGAGAAGGTAGCTGTGGGTTGCAGCTCTGGCAATGTTAAAACCAAGGAAAAATCTGGTTTAGTTAGGGGCCTGATTGCTGTTGGTTTGTCAGCATACAGAGGTGTGTACACATCACTTAGAGAAGTTTCCTTTGAGGTACGGAAGGTTCTTGAGCTTCTAGTTGCACAGATCAGTGCAAAAGTCGAAGCTGGGAAGGATAGATATCAATATGTTCGTCTTTTGTCACAAGTGGCTTATCTAGAGGACATGGTTAACAGCTGGGCATACACATTGCAGAGGTAATAATGTCTCTACTGTGAGTAAGTTTATGAATTCGATTTCCATTTTGTGGGTTATTTTCTAATTAAAATTCCTTCCATTTCAGTCTAGAGCCGGATGCTACAATGATTGTGGCAAACTCTAAATTTACTATTGACAGGGTGCCGGATAATCATCATGAGGATAATCAAGTTCAAAGGGAGGAATGCAAGCCAAATGTTTCTGGCAAATGCTCCAGTGAACCAGAAGTGCTGGAAGAAAGACCACATGGATTTTCCCCTGAAAAAATTCAACATATTGACTTGAATAGAGAAGATGGTGATTTGAGTTATCCTGATTCTCAGGGTAGGGTTGCAGTTTCAGACAGGTCTCCACAGAAGACTGTCCTGTCGGATCATTCTACCTTGGATAAATCGCTTCAAAATTTGGAATATGATAACCGAATGGTTAACAATATTTTGAACAAACAGAATGGGACTGAATCTGGACCTTGTGAGCCTGAAATTTGCAGAAATGATGCAATGGTAAATGGAGAATCTGGATCATTGAGAAATTCAAATGGGTTCGCATCTACAGCTTGTGATGTCATGTCTGATTCTGGTATTAATTCTGGTGAATTGACCAGGGTAAAGTGCTCTAACACCAGGATTGTCTCCAATCAGAACCACTGTTTGCCCGGGGCTACTGATGTTGGAAGTTCCAATGCAGACAAGAATATTGTTGACGCCAATTTATCTTCAAGCAAAACTGACAAGCCTAGCATTTTATGTCTATATCGTTGTTGCTCTAAGTGCCTAAGTACACTTCATTGTTTGACTCAGAAAATTCTTATTCATGAATGGGGATTGAACAGGAGAAAATGGACAGTCGAGGATGTTCATGATATTGTTGCATCATTATCTATGGATCTTATTTCAGCTGTTAGAAGAGCTTATGTCACTGGAAATTTCAGCAATCCAGTTGATGAAAACATTAGGCATGGAAATGAAGAAAAGCTGTATAAATGTCCAGAACTGAAAACATGTCGTTGCAAAATTTTAGGAAATGAGACTGTTGTGCCAGTGGAATGTAGCTGTCACTCTCAAAGCCATAGTTTAACTACAGAAGCAAATACTTCTCCAAGTACTGAACTCAGGTTTGATTTGAAATTTTTTTTCAGAGATGGTGTACTGGTTCATATAGATCCTGACAGAGATGTTTCTTTTCACTGTAAATTCGAGACATTGTGCCTCTGTTCTCTTATAGAGTTGATAGTAATGACCAAGAAGCCTTTTGATTGATTTGATGATTTCACGGCTTGGATTGCTTACCCATGGCTATGTTTAATGCTGTTCGGAATTTAGATGTTGAACTTTCTTAAGAGAGAGAGAGAGAGAGATGAAAAATGAAATCAGAGAGAGAGAGAGAGAGATGAAAAATGAAATCAAAATTTTGTCAAAGTTAGTGTCAGTCTTATACCATTCCTTTTATGTTCTTTGATGAGCAAAATTGAGGGACTCTTTTTTTTCTGCAAATTACCTTTTAAAAAGTTTTGACTGTCACTGAGGAGGAGCTAATCTATACCATGTAAGTATCATTTGTTATTTTTTTTTGCAGAACGAATTTTCTCGTTTCATATGTATAAAAGATCTTGTATATGGGTTTATGGTGATTCGGATCATGAATTTCTTATACCGGCGCCTTTGCATGCAGCTTGATTTGATTTGCTTTGAGTAGTTGTAAATTTTTCTCTTTCTGTTTGATTATAAGCCTGAAAAAAGCTTCCATACCTGTACTGAAAAGGGTATTTGATTTTATGAAAAAACTGTAATTCATCTAGAGATTAACTCCTTTGGCATCTTCCATTAAAATCATTCCCTACTGTTCTAGGAACTCAAAAAATAAATAAGGCACTCTTGACATTTAGAGAATGTTATCACAGAAATGTAAAGAAAAGTCAATTAAAAGGAAAAATTTTAATAGCATCATTGTATTTTGTATGTTTCTTAGAGATCTCATCTCATTATAATTTTTCCAATATAACACTATATATTGGATTTGATCGTCTACAAGCTGGTTCCATCTAAGCTGGTCAGACGCTCTTTGAATAGCAAATTCAACAATAATGGTATATCATACAAATCTTATTTGAGCCCCACAAAAACAGACAAGGGAGAAAAATATACGCACGTATTTTGGTAGTTTACAGAGTTTGAGCATGTGATTCTGATGAACTTTCTGATCATCATCTTAATCTGGACGTGGCATGGCACGTGACGGTCTGACATTTGCATGCCAATTTCAATGCTTATCATGTATGTTATCCAAAAATTTTCATGCTTATCATGTAAACAACACCTTATCAATTTCAACAACTGCCAGAATACCAATTTCACAACAAAAAAAAAGAAAAAAAAAACTGCCAAAATACCAATGATATGGGTAAATCAAAATCAAATAAAATTTAAAACCAATATCTTATAATTAAAGTATAATATATATGATACAGCGTATGTAAAAATTATCATGTCTTATTGATGTCTATACATACCATCATATATCATATGGTCTTTATTTTCAACAACTGCCAAAGTACCAATGAATATGTTATGGGTTTAAATCAAAATCAAATAAAATTTAAAACCAATATCTTATAATTAAGCTATAATGTATATGATACAGAGTATATAATAATTTATCATGTGTTATTGATGTCTATACATACCATCATATAAGTCTTTATTTTTAACAATTGACATGTATTATCCTTTAACCAACCAATGGCGCAATCAGTGCCGGGTGGGATGACTGACGAAGAAAAAGATGCCTTTACATGAACTCTATTCACGACAGCTGACATAGACATTAGTCTTCCAGTCGGTTTTTTTTTTTTTTTTTTCTTTTTTTTTTTTTTTTTTTTTTTTTTTTTTTTTTTTTTTTTTTTTTTTCTATTTGTGGCTTTAAGAAAAAAAAAATTCCCCTGTCCGAACAAGACAAAATTCATGTCCGCCGACTAGAATTAAAACTAAAAATAAAAATAAAAATATTGCTTTTAATATTATAGAGTAAGGTTGTTTATCTTCCCCAGTTATTTTCAGTAATGGAATCCAACCTGATTTGTTAATTAGTAATTTTGCTCTATCTAAATCATTTTGACTTTGTAAAAAATTTAAAACTTATATCTAGCTGATTAATAATTAATATACCATGAATTTCACTGACAGTGTTTACTGATAATAACAAATAACATTTTTCCATAAAATAAACAAAATATAAGTTACACCTTATCATGCCTATCCAAATCAAGAATAAAAACATTAAAAGAAAAAAAGAGATATTTTGACTATTTTTGGCATTACAATAAGGTAAGTTACACCTGTAGTCTTAGCTGTCATGTTACATAATGGGGGAAAGGAAAAACAAGTTTTATGGACCTCTTTTATGTGAGCTCCATATACAAATTTCACATCACATGGGTAAAGTGCTGTCATGACCCTGTCACGACCATAATCAATAAAGCCCTTTCCCATATTTCTTAGTTGTTACACTTCATATCCAATTTCTCATACTTGACCTCTCTCTCAGCACTTCATCAAACACCTTGGCAAATTCTGATTCCCACATAAAAAATGAATTTAGCGTTTCAGAGCTCGAAGGCTCAAAGCACATGGTTTTGATTGGTTTCTCTCCCACACATGAGTCAGGCCAGTTTGCTTTATTTATTTATTTAGTTTTTATTCCTCTGCTGCTTTTAAATTAATCCATAAAACAAGAAAAATATATATAAGTCAGACAGCGAAATGCAAGAAAGCCCATGTTTTGATTTGTTTAGAGGAGCTAAGAAACTTTGCAGCCATGGATTCTAGTGAAGACCTATCTGGATCATCGTTTTGTAAAGAGGAAAGTGCTGTGGAAGCTGTGGATCTTCTCGAGGAGGGTTGGTTTTTCCACAACTTGCTGGACAGAAAACCAAGAATGGTAAGGTGTTTCTCTGATCCTTGTCCTTCTTCAAACATCGTTCAACAAGTTTTGGAGAAGAATAGTATTGAAAGGAAAGAAAATTCTTTGTCCTCGAGTGAAGTCCCGGAAAGAAATACAAACGGTTCGATTCGGTCCAATTTGCTTCGTACTCCTTTACCACCAAATATAGGGAGAGAAGAAGGAATTAAAGAGAAACATAAAGATAGCAGAAGAAGCAAATTGACTCGGCAAACTTCTCATAAATTCGTTCTTCAGACTACTCGAGAACCAACTTACGTAGACAAGAAAGAAGGAAAGAAAGAAAGAGAAAGTGATAGCAGAAGGAGCAAAACAAATGGGCAGCCATTATTGCATCGTAATTTGCAGAGAACACCTTCACTTCCACCATCTATTGGGTGCTTAGAAATGAATCAAGAGGAAGAAATTGACCCTCCCACAAGCAAATCTACACGCCAAACATCTCACAAGGTATAGTTATTGTATGAGATATATGCATTCTGTGGATTGCAAAAAATCACTCTGTTTGAGTATTTTTACAAACACCTATATACATCGATGAAAATGCATACTTTTTCTTGCCTGTCAATATCAAGCTATAATCCTAGTTGGTGACAAATAAGATAGAGAATTATGTTGACTTCATTTTTGGCTATTTTCTTTGCACAGGGTATTCCAAGATATCGACCTCCAAGAAACACAGAGACAGTGGAAAGCATTATGAACTCAGATGGGTGCAATGAAATGAGACGCAGATACTTAAATGAAGGAAAAACAAGTATGAGAAAGAGCCTAAGCGATCTTGAATTTGAAGAAGTACAAGGATTTAAGGACTTGGGATTCACATTTGACAACAAAGACTTAAGCCCTGGTGTGGTGAACATAATTCCTGGTTTAAAAGAAAAGCAGAAAGAGGATTCGAACCCAGAAAAGGTTAGGAGACCTTACCTTTCCGAGGCATGGGTGGTCCAAAGTTGTAGCCCACAGTTCCCAAATTGGGATGCAACGAAGTCTTCTGAAGACATGAAAGCCCAAATCAAGTTTTGGGCCAGAGCTGTTGGTTCCAACGTGCGCTAGCTAAGCTTGGACTACAAACTGAAAACTGGAACTACTAACACATTCATATCTAAAATCTATATACATTTTGATATTCTTGATCGCCTTTTTCATTTCATGGTTCATGAAGTCAATTTCTTTTTTCCTTTTTTGGTATTATTTTAAGTGAAGTGAAAATTGTAACAATTGCAAAAGGGTTTAGCTGGTAGGAAATAAAATCTTGTGGAGAATTGATAGCCTTGTACTTGTTGACGGGTGAGGGACAGAGATTTGGGGAAAGGTTATGAGGTTTGGATGGAAAGTTACCGACTTTTTTATTTTATTTACAGATTTACACAATTAATATTAATCAGTTTATAAATAATATTATTTTATTTATAAACATTGTTAATTTATTAACTTTTACTACTGTAATATCTCTACAGCTACCACTATATATAATTTGAGTGAAGCTATTATTATAAATATAAATTCAATAATAATTTTTAAATATATAAATGTATGTAAGCAATAAATAATATTGTCAATTGCCAATTGTCCTTTTAGTAAAAAAAAAATTTATATACATTTGTTGTATCAATTAAGGATGAAAATATCGGTATCGACGGAAATATCGAAGGCTCAAAATACGGAAATATCGATGGAAATATCGACAAAATATCGATATCGATAAAAAAATGAAAAAAATGACGGAAATTTATAGAAAAATATGGAAATTTTTGATGAAACTTCAGGATATGCTTATTTGTTAGATACTTTATCAATTTAACTATAAAAATTGAAAAAATATTGAGTGGAAATCATATTTATCATAATTAAGAGGTTTATAGTACTCGCTGATAGAAACAAAAATATTATTAATTAAGTAATGAATTATTCATTAATCAGAATAATAATACAAGTACATGATTACTTAAATATAAGTCAATATCACATAGAATTTCTTGGTGGTTGAAAATTTTCACTCTCTTCCTCATCCTCATTTCTAGTTCTGTATTGAGAGAAATATTGATCAGAAGGCACATCTCCTTGATAATTTTGCATGTAATTGTTAACATGCCAACCATATGGATCTAATATTTCATGTGAGTGTCTTTGCTGATAGTAATGATATGGTTATTTGTTTTGTATAGTAAGATGCTATTTTTTTTAGTCAAATTTATAATCATTACATATTCTAAATTAGTTGAATTCTTAATTTTGAAAAACTATGACCGGTTATTTGTTTGGTATGGTAGGATGCTATTTTTTTTATTCAAAATTGTAATCATTACATATTCTACATTAGTTGAATTCTTAATTTTGAAAAACTATGGCCGGTTATTTGTTTGGTATGGTAGGATGCTATTTTTTTTATTCAAAATTATAATCATTACATATTCTACATTAGTTGAATTCTTAACTTAAAATATATCATTAATAAATAATTATAATTTAAAAAATACTCAAATATTTATAAAAATATATAATATTTTAAAATTTAAACCATCTAAATTTCCATGGAAATTTCAGAAATTTCCACGGAAATTTCCACGGATATTTTGACCAGTTTGTCAAGCAATTACCTTGAAAATTTCGACGAAAATATCGTGGAAATATCGGAGAAATATCGGAGAAATATCGGAAATTTCCACGGAAATTATGGAAATTTTGACCAGTTTGTGAAGGAATTACCATGGAAATTTCAACGAAAATATCGCGGAAATATCAGAGAAATATCAGAAATTTCGACAGAAATTATGAAAATTTTGACCGTTTTGTTTTTGGGATGAAATTAATATCCTTATTCCAAAAAAAAACCAAATTTCGGCGAAATTTGGCCGAAATTTTCAATTTTTTTTTCCTTGGTATCAATAATATGGCACTATCGACCACTCATAAATGAAACATTTAATAAATATTAAATAGGACTTATAAATTTTATTTGAATATTAATTGTATAACATTGTAGATGAATATATAATATTAAATTTACATAGCATTTAATATTTGAAGTGTATGCGTAATAATACATGTTCATGCTTTTCTCTTTTAGGAAAGTCATACATTCTCGAAGATCTACAGATAGATTTAATCCCTTTCCTACAGCTATGAACACAGTTCCTTCTACCTCCTCTGATGATTCTTTGCGAACACCATCCTCCACTTTCTCTATCCCTTCTCAAAATCTCACCCCTCATTCCCGCACCATCACTAATCTAATGGAATATACTTATATTCCAGAAGAATCCTCGATCGACCCCACGATTCAACCTCTCATCAGTCCCTATGCCATTTTCAAAAGACATAAAAGATCTATCCGACAGCTTATCTCCCCCCGCCGTGTCTATACTAAAGAGCTCATCCAGACCACTAGTCTGGACCATTGCCTTGTTCCTGCTACTCCTGAAGAACAGTTCATCACCCTTGAAATCCCTCAGGATTATATAAATCAGTGGCGTGACCAGGGATATTCCCACCTTCACTTTGGAGCCATCCGTGTCATCCTTAGCTTCCATGGCCGTCCGAACATTCCTGCTACTGCCAGAATGTCCCTTCTTAACAGAACGTTCATGCTTTATGAACATGCTGTTATTGGAACCATCACCACCACCCTCAATAGTGGAAGTGTGATGCTTACTTTTTACCCCAATTTCAACATGCCTTTAAGAGACCCGAACCTCACTTCGGCTCTTCAGATCCAGATTCAGATGCAGGGTGCCCCTCAGATCGGTTCTGCCTATGCTGGCACTATCCATCACCAACTCATCTACAGACTCCAGGACCATGCCATTAATCTTTGTCTTCCGGTTCAAGATAAAGGTCCTGCCTTTATCTCTGTTACTGCAGAACAGCCCCATATCCCTTCTATTGTCCAGTTTCCCCCCACTCTCTGTCGAAAGGAATTAATGGACCGAATGCCTTCTACATGGCTGACCAATTATGAAAAGCTGCAGAAGAAGGCTCATGAAGCCCCTATCACCCTCCAGGCCCCTGCCTCCTTTTACCAAAGACTACCTGACGGAACCATTCAGACGACCTACAAGATTCCCGAGGAAGTCACAGAATCCGAAGCCTCTTCCTCTGACGGCCTCCCCTTTGCTCAGTCCATGGCCATTTTTCCTGTGGCCTCAGAAAAGAAGATCCCGGTGTCCCAGTTCTACCCGAACGGAAAAAAGATTTATGTTGATAAGATCAACGGCCACTTCATATGGGATAGTGCTCCTGAAAAATGTGACCCAGACTGTGACTGTCACAATGACCACTCTGATGATGATGATGACGTCTGCCTTCCCAGGGACTCTTATATCCCTGAAAAAAGGAAGCCTGTGACTAGGTGCAAACCTGTCTCCCATCAAAAAAGACACCATCCTGATGATCCGGACTCCCCCTGGATTACTCCTATGATGAAATCTCCTCCTCCCCCGAGGACGCCCATCCATGAGCTTCTCCGCCAAAGCTGTAAGTCCATCCCCGCTCACGTTCCCGCAGGGCAGCCCGTTCCCTGTATGATGCTTGGATCCCAAGCTTCCCAGAGCTCTTATGATGTTGATTTTCCGGCCTTTCCCAAGGCCCCTGCTCCTACTCGGCCTTTTGTTCTTCAGAAGAAGGTCACCCCCTCCGGAGAGATAGCTCCCCTCACCACCGGCGAAGAGGTCCTTAACTGGCAGTCCGCTGCCATTCAGAGCAACACCCATACCCTCCAGAGAATAGATGGCAAGCTTGATCAGATTGTGGGGCATTCTCACTATCTTGATGAGAAAGTTAGTTCCTTATCCGAGGACCTCCAGGCTTTCTATTTAAAGCTTCTCGGCAAAATAGAATTTCTTCATACTGAGCTTCAGCGTCTCATCAGACAGGGCTCTTTTGGCCACGAATATCTTGAAAAGGAGGCTAAACTTAGGCAAATGCAGAAGCAGCTTCAGCAAATTACTGATGATGTTAGACACAGGGATCCCCTGGCCTCCTCATCAAATGTCCAGCAGTCTAGCTTTGCAACTCTAACTCCTTCTGTGGCTCCTACTATGACTTATGAGCTCTTGAGAAGGTTTCCCCAGGACCTCTCTTCCTCCCCTCCTCCCCGGAGGCTGACTCCAAGACCCAGGATGCAGCCTGCACCTGGACCAAGGATGGTTCCTCCCCCGCTGACATATCCTCATGACGGTACTCTTGACCGGCATCCTCCTCAGCAGATGGCCATTAGCCATCAGATTCCCCCCTCCACAGACTCGTCTGCATCTTCTACCGCCACAGATTATGGTGGAGAAAGTTCTGATAGTGATCTTGTTGAAATCACTAATCTTCTAATGGCAGACCCTCCTCAGTCAGGCACTACCAGACAGGAATCTCGTCCTGATCCGACCGTTGAGATCCCTTCAGATGAAGATATTAGGGAAACTAACACCCCTTTAGGCCCCTTGCCGACTGAGGAGTTTCCTAAACCTAATACCGGCCCTTGGTTTAGCCTTGATGATGTTCCACCTCACCAATGGGACAACAAGTTCAAGGAATTTGCTGCCTGGATTGATAATCAAGCGGTGCACCCAGAGGCGAATCCTAGGATTATCCTTGTTGATTTCTTGTCCAGAACCGTTGGTTTCCTTAGGGACTGGTGGCAATCTCTGGGAGAATACAGACAGCTCCAGTTCTTAAATTTCCCTCTCAACTAGGCTCTTGCGGAGCTTCGTCTCCAGTTCTTAGGCAAATCTCAGCCTCAAGAGCAACAGAACAGAAAAGACTATTTCGCCATGAAATGCTGTTCTTTGAAAAGAAAAGATTTAGATATTCATTACCAAAGAATGTCTAAACTCTTTTATGCTCTCAATGGTTTCGACAGCATTGAGCTCAAGCAGGTCTACATTACTTCCCTACCTGATGACATTCAGCCTGAATTAGAAAGAGAGGTTGCCTCTGACCAAAAGGGTCTTATTCATCTCACTCTCGGAGAAATCCACCAGAAGGCTCTTATTGCCTTAGAGAAGATATGCGAGCAGCATTCTTACTGGTCGAAATTCATGAGCAGAGGATCTAAGTTTGAAAAGTTATGCCAAAAGCCAGGACCCGGGCCAGCCGTAAGTCCGAGGGAGTCATCCCTGGATGAGAAGCCTTGGTAGGATTTATATCCTCATTTTTCTTGAAAGGCAGCTGGACAAAGAAAGCCTGGTTCCTCCAAAGAGGAGAGGGATGATGTTTTTCAAAGTCATCATGGGAATTTGCACACAGGCGAAGGAGGCCTTTCTGAAGACCTGAATAATGCTGGGAAGCCTGCTGAAGAGAAAACAATTTAGGAATATCAGTATAAGGCTTGAATTGATTCTTATACCTAATTCCAAGGGGGAGGATACGGAGGTGCTAAGCTTGAAAGTATGTATCCATTCCTATCAGAAGATCTTTGTCAGGGAGAGCTGTCCCTAACACATGAGTCCATATGACACAGTTATGAAAAAACTTGATCCCGATCTTTCTCTTTGAGATAAGTCTGACAGAGAAGACCCTGTCGTCTGCCGCCTTGAAGTATTCCTTGTGAGGAACCCATTGGTCATCCGGAAGGACAGAGGGGTTCATCATAGTTTTGTGAGCACCAGTGTCCATGTAAGCAATAAGCTTAATAGGGACATCATATTTGGAGAGAAGCAGATCTATCTCAACATTGGGGATCGGAGGAGAGGACTGTATGCTCTGATAGACTTGTTTCAGGCAATATAAAGGATTATGACCGTCACCGGAGCTATCTGAGGAAGATTCATGGAGAGCAAAAATAGTGTCTTCATCATCATGGGATTGCTCTGCAAAGAGGGATTCAAGCTCTGCGTCATTATCCTGCTTAGAAGCTAGCTGCGTTTGGAGAGTCTGGACAAGTCTAGCAGATTTTTGAGGTTTGTTTGGGCACTGCTTAGCAAAGTGGCCCTTCTTTCCACAGATAAAACAGCGATCTGATCTGCTGTCTTTGTCTCCAGGAGGTTTCCGTTTGAAAAAACGAACCTTCTTCTTGAAAGAGCTTCTGAATTTCCTCTTTTGGGGAGCAGGAGAATACTTCTGAAAATGACGGCTCTTTTTTGTAGAGCACAAGCACTTGCTATCTTTGCATTTGATCTGGAGATAAGGCTTTTGGCATAACTTTTCAAACTTAGATCCTCTGCTCATGAATTTCGACCAGTAAGAATGCTGCTCGCATATCTTCTCTAAGGCAATAAGAGCCTTCTGGTGGATTTCTCCGAGAGTGAGATGAATAAGACCCTTTTGGTCAGAGGCAACCTCTCTTTCTAATTCAGGCTGAATGTCATCAGGTAGGGAAGTAATGTAGACCTGCTTGAGCTCAATGCTGTCGAAACCATTGAGAGCATAAAAGAGTTTAGACATTCTTTGGTAATGAATATCTAAATCTTTTCATTTCAAAGAACAGCATTTCATGGCGAAATAGTCTTTTCTGTTCTGTTGCTCTTGAGGCTGAGATTTGCCTAAGAACTGGAGACGAAGCTCCGCAAGAGCCTGGTTGAGAGGGAAATTTAAGAACTGGAGCTGTCTGTATTCTCCCAGAGATTGCCACCAGTCCCTAAGGAAACCAACGNCTTGTTGCCCTAATTGATCTTCAGTGCTCAACAAGGTAAATTCTCTAAATCTAATGCACCTGTTTGACGTTCTATTGAGGCAGGGTATGCTGAATACATTGGAAATTTTTTTTTTTTTGCTGTGAAATTTTTTTTGGTTTTTGCTGTGCTCTGCTTGTGGGAGGGGAGGGGGGGTTGTGGTCTGGGTTGGTGTAGAAAATTGCAGGTCAGCTTGTGAGAGGGGAGTGGGGGTTGTGGTCTGGGTTGGTGTAGAAATTGCAGGTCTGCTTGTGAGAGGGGAGGGGGGGCTGTGGTCGGGGTTGGTGTAGAAAATTGCAGGGTTTAGGGTGTTTATTAAATAAGTATAAATAAAGGCAATATATTTGTGTGTTTAAGAGAAATGTAAATTGCCATGTCTTGTCTTGGGTGTTTCATTTTTTCCTGAGCAAATGGATGTATCTGAAATAGAAAACTAAATATAATAGACTTTCAGTAGACAGTAACATTAAGCTTTGTTTACCAGGCAGTGCAAAGTTACTCCAAAGTTCTCTATTATAAGCTTGTTTTCAATAATCAATACTGACAATGCTCTCACATAAGTAGCTGTACTTCTAAATTTAAAAGGTTGCACTATGAAAAATCAATTTCTAATCAATGTCTTTAAGCTTGGAGGTAGTATTAACTGAAAATTAATTGCTGCTCCTGTTGTTGCCTTGTCTTTTGGCTTTGAAGCCAACAACCATCTGGGTATAATTATAGGAAGCTGTAGGAGTCCTTTCAAATTTATATTTAAATTGGACCTGTAATTTATATTTCCAAGACTCGGATGATAATAAGAAAGGCTGAATACATTGGAAACTTCCTTTAAAATCACAGCTTTTTCATGGTTAGCAAAATGCTACTTTTATATGACTTTTGTTATATAATCATATAGTCAAAGTATGTTTACCAATTCTTAAATAGAATTGCTACTTGGTAAAGTATAACTATTTGTTGCAAGTAATGAAGTCCTTGAAATTATACATTTGGCTATAATTTTAGGAAGCTTGTGGTCGGGGTTGGTGTAGAAAATTGCAGCTTGTGAGAGGGGAGGGGGTTGTGATCTGCACGTTTAATCTTTTGCATGGAATTAGGTTGCATGGATTCTATATTTCCTGGTTTGATGCAAACTGACTGCTGTGGTTAGCTTCCTGGTTTGATTCAAGCTTTTGATCTCTTTTCTCTGTTTTTTAATTTTGGAGATCACATATGGGTTGCCTGGTTTTGTTACAATTGTGCTGTGTGGATATTGTTGAATCTTTGTTCCTCTAGTTCGTTCTTCATTTTTGCACAATTCAAATTAGAAATGGAATTAAGACATTCTATCAATACTTAAATTGTTTTTGTGTAAATTAAATGTATATTAACTAATCTGTAAATTAAATGCAAATTAATTAGGTATTAATTAAATGCATATCAATACCTAATTAAATGCATATTAATTAGGACCACAATTGTGCTGTGTGGTTATAATTTGATTTTTTTGTGCCACTTTTGGTCAATTAAACTGCTACAATTAAGTGTGTATGTTGATATTTGTGGTTTTTGCTTTTACTGTGAAGTTGCTTTAGAAATGCAAAGTGCAAGTAGCAGCCATGGAAATCAACGAACAAGGAGGTTTAATAGGCTTGTGTGGAGTAAGATTGAAGATGACACACTGCTGAATATAATTGATGATGCAGTGGCGAAGGGGTATAGAGCTGAAAATGGCACCTTCAAACCTGGCACATATAATTTTATTGAAAAATCCTTAGCCAATTTGTGTCCAGGATGCGATTTGAAAGCCAATCCACACATTGAATCGAAAATAAAGAAGTGGAAAAAAGATTATGCAATTGTTTTTGACATGTTAAACAAAAGTGGATTTGGATGGAATGACACAAGGAAGTGTATTGAAGTCGACAGTGATGATGTTTGGGCGGACTATGTTAAGGTTTCATCAAAAAAACTTGCAACTAATTTATTGTGAGAGTTTATTTTATGTTACAAATTTGTTCTAACCATTGAACTGTATATAATAACATAGATTAACAGAGATGCTAACGGATGGAGGAATAAACCATTTCCCATGTATGAACGGTTGGCAAATATATTCGGACTGGATCGTGCGACCGGCAGAGATGCTGAAACTCCTGCTGACATGGCTGCAGATCCAATTGACACTGGAGAAGATGAGAAGGATTCTCCAATGTCAGTTGGCCAAAATTCACAGTCTTAGCAGACCAGCCGTAGAAAGAGAAGTAAACCATCTGATGCAGTAAATAGTGGATTGGATCGCATTGCTGATTCACTAGATAAAATGATGGGTGAATCTAGGGAACAGTGGGAAAAGCTAGTTGGTTCTATACGTCCTGAACTTACTGAAGAAATGCTTCAATTTTTGCGTGCTGAACTTAGGAGGCTTGGGATATCAGTTAGTGTTAGAACTAAAGCCTTAGATATTATTAGTGAGAAGCCACACAAGTTTAAAGTGTTTACTGGAATGGATGATGAAGAAAAAATTGACTATATTCATGGGTTGATTGGAGGTTCATCCACAGGTTGATAGATGTTGATATGCATATGACATTGAAAATACTTTTGTTTTAAGTATTTTCAATTATTATCATTGCTTTTTTATGCTTTTAACCGGATATGTTATTTAGAATTAGTTGTATGGATTGTTTACTTTAATGCTATTCCTATGGATATGATCAATATTAATTATAATTGTGTTATGTTTATTTATTTTATAATGTTTCTAATTTTTTTGTTATTTATATCGTACAACTTACACTGATATATTTTGTATATATATAGATACTATTAATGACAGATCAAAAAATATACGTTGTGTTCAAAGGAAGACAACCATGAATTTATGACTAATGGGCAGAATGTCAAGAACAAATTCATGGATTCAAAGGCAACTCATACAAATCATATTGTTCAATAGATGAAGCAGAGATAGCTTATGTTTCATACATTGAGCGTACAATTAAAAAAAGTAATATTAAATGCTCTACAGGGGCATTGGAGACTAATCACTGTAAACCTAATTATCGAAGCATAAATGGTTGTTCATTTTGCTTCGGTTTAATTGTTGGTTGCATAGTTGGAGTAGCTGCTATTAGTATACTAGCACATATGTATTAGGTTAATTCATATTTTTTATTTTAGTAGTTATTTCTGTTGTTGTAAACAATTATGAATGATTTTGTATTAAATTATGTTTAATATTTACTAAATGATATAATATTATGTTTCAACAAGTTTTATAATTAGAAATATATTCTAATATATTTTATATATCATATTTATTTAAATTGACAATTAAAATTGCATTTTAATTTATAATGTATAAAATATTAAATATTAAAAAAAATAAAATATAATACAATCCAGTCCGAGACTGCACCAAACACAGTATATCAAATCCGATCCAACACCAAACACATGACAGGATTTGAGAAATCCAATCCTGCTGAAATCCAATCTGATCCTGCGTACCAAACGGACCCATAAGCATATATAGACATGATTTTGAAAAAATACGTTATAATGGTGATGTCTCTAATAAATATCGAGCTGACGTGGCATTGACATTATCAAGGTGAATGTCTACTCCTAGAAGCTCTGTCAGAGATTGTCAAATTTTTGAAAAAATTAAAAAATTTCTTTAAAAATGTAATTTGCTAAAAATCTAAAAATATTAAATAAAATACAGAAATAATTAATAACCATAAATAACATTTGTACATATGACTATTGAAGAATAACTTTTGAATTGAATGTGCATTTATACCATATAGATTTAAACAATATCTATTTTTATGTCACATATATAACAATCTACGTTTTATACTCTTACCATTCCCTTACCATTCATCCATTTTGAACCTTAAATCCATTTTCTGTTTATTTTATTTTTCCCTGCTTTGAACAAACTTAATGGAGTAAAAGACTAAAACATTAATTTAGTTGAAGACCAGACTTGTTACCATAGCTATGTCATAGATAGATTAATCTAAAAGAATGTTTTCCATTAAATCGCGTAAAAACGACCAAGTTCGCGCCCACCCAGGCGGCTGTCCAGGCGCCTTGGGCAATGCACCTGGGTTGCACTGCCTTGCTCCAAATGTCCGCTTAATTACGGTTTTGTCACTGCTTCTTCATTTTTTTCTCTTTAATTACGATTTTGCCACTGTTTCTTCATTTTTCATCTCTTTAAGCTCAAATCCACCTAAAACATAGAAACATGCAAATTAATCAATTTTAAGTGAATAAAACATGCTCAAATCAAGTATTAAGTTATATAAAATATATATATTGCATCCCATCAGGGGTCAAACATAAATTCATTCAAACAAAGTGGGATAACAAAAATTTTTTCTTGTACCAAAAGTGGTAGCTTAGTGGTAAAAAACTAGCTCAACTTTTATATTTTTGAGTTTGAGAGTTGAGATTCAACTATTGGTATGCTCTTCTTTTGCCTCGAATAGACCTACAACACAATACCTATAGCCTAATAGCTATGACCCTACAATAAGACATCTTTTTTATTTACCAAAAAAACTCATAAATTCCATGATATATCCCTCATTTAATGTAAAAAGTGATCATTCAAGATTGTCCAACACGTTCCAATGTAAAGTATTCAAAATCTCTCTCTTGAAAACTTGGCGTACATGTATTTTAAATATATAATGCATATATATCAACTGGTAGAGCCAATAGAATCATAGAACTGGTTGATCAATTTTATTATATCGAATTATATTTGAGATATAATATATATATTGTTGTGGCGATTTTTCGTTTCGGACCGGGCTTCTCGGGTTCCTGCAAAAACGGAACAAAACCGGTTAGAGGGGCGCCGATGTGGTGGCCGGCGTTTCCCCTCCGATGGTTAAGTCAGTCATGATCCTTAGTCCAAGAGTGTAAAATGACTAAAAAGTGGTCTTAGAAAAAAGGGGGATCAAAGTTGGAGGAAGGGGGGAGAAAAATTGGAGAAAAGTTAGAGAAAAGAGGGGGACCAAAAAATATCCAATCTCCCACTATGGGAGGGCTATCTGGTTTTTGTGAGGTGAGGGAGATAGTAAATAGTGTTTTTAGCTTTTTTGTGTTGTAATCATAGCAAGAAAGGGCCAAAATCTCATATATCCCCTCCAAATCAAAGGTTTGGTGGTCTCAAAACTCACCAAATCCAAGGCAGCCGAATTTTGGGGAAAAGGAGAGACAAGATGGTGAGGGTGATGGAGGTTGGTGGTTCTCGGGCTGCGTGCGGCTCCAAAAAACTGATCCCCCCTTTTTTCCTTTACTCTTACCTCATGACTTGGATATGGAGGGTTAAGATTAATCCACTAAAAACCCTATCCCTTAGATTGGAGACAAGTGTCCCTTCCCAAGTGTATGGGTTTTGGGTATGTTTGGGTTTATGTGGGCCACCACATTGTTGGGCATTTTTACTACCATCAATCATTAGGTATTTGGCCCATTTAATAGGCAAAAATACCCACAACATATATATATATATATATATATATTCCATCTCATTTGTTTGTTTTTTTTTTTTTTCTTTTTTGGAAGTTGAATTGTAGGGTTTTATCACAACCTATCCTGGGATATTTATCATTTTTGATATTTTTGGTCAAAGAAATATAACAATACAAGTCTTAATATGATTTTCCCTAAAATATATAGGCTTATCTTGTAGTTAAGAGGGGCGAACTTATTACTTTTTTAAGAAATCAATAATATTTCTTGTTTGGCAGCGGGTCTACGGAGCAAGATTAAGCGAATGGGGCAATTTTGGACTTTTTGCACAATTGCATTATCTTCAAGCTACGCCTGCACGTTTCTTCTATATATATTATAATGCATAACAAACTTCAAAGAGAAAAACAAAATAAAAAAAATTATGAGAAGTACCTTTCCATGTATAAATAAATTACCATAAGCACATTCCCTTTTGGCTTCAAGATATCATAGAGGCATAAAAAAATGGGCGCAGCTTTGCTATTGTTTGTGCTTTCATATATTTTGCATCCACAATTGGAGGTTCTCGCATTGGCCACTTCATCTGACCATGGTACATCATCCAACCAATTAATTTCTATTTCTTATATATACATATATATTTATGTATGCTGAATCATTTCTAATTGTATATTTCTTTTTTTGGTAATAATCTACTAGTATATTTCTTAATGTTGGATTGGTAATTAGCTTTGATAGAATCGATTGTATATTAAGGTATAATTTTGAGCTGAACTTTTGGCACTATTGCATCTATGCAACAGTGCAGCTTTTTTCTGGACGCTATAAAAGATCAAATATCAACTTTTTCACAATTTTTCTTTCTGTTTGGCAGATTTTAGTTACATGAAATCTGTACAGAATGCAACTGATCTACCATTAGAAGACGTATACGACTACATAATAGTGGGAGGAGGCACAGCAGGGTGTCCTCTGGCTGCAACTCTGTCAGAAAAATACTCTGTTCTTGTCCTTGAAAGAGGCACTGCCCCTGTTTCATACCCACAGGTGTTAAGCGCCAGCGGCTTGCTTACTAATCTGTTGCAGGAAGACGATGGAAAGACGCCTGCTCAGAGGTTCACTTCGGAAGATGGAGTTCCAAATGTAAGAGGAAGGGTCCTTGGTGGCACCAGCATGATCAACATTGGCTTCTTCTCCCGAGCCAATGACCAATTCTACATCGATTCTCCCATTCACTGGGACATGGATTTGGTCGAGGAGGCATATCAGTGGGTGGAAGACACTGTTGCATTCCGCTCCAATTTGTCTGCTTTTCAATCTATTTTCAGAAATGCTCTGCTTCAAGCTGGAGTTGGTCCTGACAATGGGTTCACCCTGCAACACTTGGTAGGAACCAAAACATCGGGTTCTACCTTCGATGACCAAGGAAGGAGACATGGAGCTGTGGAGCTTCTCAACAGAGGAGTACTTAAGAACCTTACAGTTGCAGTTGAGGCCTCGGTGGAAAAAATCATCTTCTCTTCCAATGCATCACATTCACGTGAGTAATACTGCTAGTACATTAATTATTATTTGATGAAATCTCTCTCTCTCTCTCTGTATTGGGTTTTCCATTGACAAGCTCGGAAACAGGTTTGTCTGCAACTGGAGTCGCATATAGTGATTCCAAAGGGAGGACTCATCGTGCATTTGTGAGAAACAGAGGAGAGGTGATATTGAGTGCAGGGGCAATTGGGAGCCCTCAGCTTCTTCTTCTCAGTGGAGTTGGACCGGTTCCTCATCTTGCTTCATTGCATATTCCGGTTGTTCACCAAAATCCTGATGTGGGAAATTTCATGGCAGACAATCCTCGCAATAACATAAACATTGTAATCCCATTTGCATTGGATCCATCAGCTGCACAGGTTGTAGGAATTACCAGAGAATTCAATTACATAGAGGCCATCTCATATAATTTGCCATTTTCATTTCCTCAGCCTTTTAGCCTGTTTCCAAACTCCACTTCTCCTTTACAATTGAGTGTGGCAACCATTATTGAGAAGTTCTCGGAACCTCAATCCACCGGTTCCCTCAGGTTGCTGTCGTCCGCCAAAGCAAAAGTGAGTCCGGCTGTCCGGTTCAACTACTTTTCTGAACCGGTAGACCTTGCTCGCTGTGTTAAAGGAATGAGGAAGGTTGGTGATATGCTGAAGGTCCCTGGAAGAGCTAAAGTTTCGAGATTTGGAGGGCGCACAAGGTTTCGAGTTTCTAGGACCGTCTTTGCCGAACAACCAGTCTGATGATGCGTCAATGAAGACGTTTTGTCGAAGCACGGTGACAACTTTTTGGCATTACCATGGAGGTTGTTTGGTGGGGAAGGTGGTGGACAGTGAATACAGGGTTAAGGGGACAAATTCGCTTCGTGTGGTAGATGGATCCACATTCAATGCCTCACCGGGAACCAATCCTCAAGCCACCCTTATGATGATAGGCCGGTTAGTTTTCTTTTTAGATTAATTAGAAAACTGATATTGATCTTACTAATTAATTAATTCTATTACTTGGCTGTGCCTCTGTTTTTCGACAGGTACATTGGGCTAAAGATTCTGCAGGAAAGAAGAGCAGCATAGTAAATAGATACGTCATTGTGATCATCATGGTTTCTACTTTCAACCAGTGAGCGTCTGTGAATTAGAAAAGTTAAAATAAATATTTCGATGAATAATTAATTTGTAAAATGGCCATTTGGTCCTTTTCTATGTTTGATATGTATGTTCAATAAGTCAAGATGGTGGTCAAGCTTATGTTTTGTAATTTTGCAAATTTAATAATTGAGAACTGTATTTAATTCTTTTATATTGCAAGTAGAAATTCTCTATAAATATTTGTTGTTAATATGTTATGGTACATATGGAGATGATCAATATTTGTATGCTCCAACATTTGNTATATATATATATATATATATATATATATATATTATATTATATTATAATGCATAACAAACTTCAAAGAGAAAATAATAATAATAATAATAATAATAAATAATGAGAAGAGAAGCACCTTTCCATGTTTAAGTAAAGCACCTTTGGCTTCAAGATATCATAGAGACATCAAAAAATGGGAGCAGCTTTGCTATTGTTTGTGCTTTCATATATTTTGCATCCACAATTGGAGGTTCTTGTGTTGGCCACTTCATCTGATCATGGTACATTATCCAACCAATTAATTTCTAACTATGCAACAGAGCAGCTTTTTTCTGGACGCTATAAAAGATCAAATATCAACTTTAACAATTTTTCTTTTTGTTTGGCAGATTTTAGTTACATGAAATGTGTACAGAATGCAACTGATCTACCATTAGAAGACGTATACGACTATATAATAGTGGGAGGAGGCACAGCAGGGTGTCCTCTGGCTGCAACTCTGTCAGAAAAATACTCTGTTCTTGTCCTTGAAAGAGGCACTGCCCCTGTTTCATACCCACAGGTGTTAAGCGCCAGCGGCTTGCTCACTAATCTGTTGCAGGAAGACGATGGAAAGACGCCTGCTCAGAGGTTCACTTCGGAAGATGGAGTTCCAATTGTAAGAGGAAGGGTCCTCGGTGGCACCAGCATGATCAACGTTGGCTTCTTCTCCCGAGCCGATGACCAATTCTACATCGAATCTGGCATTCGCTGGGACATGGATTTGGTCGAGGAGGCATATCAGTGGGTGGAAGACACTGTTGCATTCCGCTCCAATTTGTCTGCTTTCCAATCTATTTTCAGAAATGCTCTGCTTCAAGCTGGAGTTGGTCCTGACAATGGGTTCACCCTGCAACACTTGGTAGGAACAAAAACATCGGGTTCGACCTTCGATGACCAAGGAAGGAGACATGGAGCTGTGGAGCTTCTCAACAGAGGAGTACTTAAGAACCTTACAGTTGCAGTTGAGGCCTCTGTGGAAAAAATCATCTTCTCTTCCAATGCATCACATTCACGTGAGTGCTAGTACATTAATTATTATTTGATGAAATCTCTCTCTCTCTCTCTCTGTATTGGCTTTTCCATTGACAAGCTCAGATACAGGTTTGTCTGCAACTGGAGTCGCATATAGAGATTCCAAAGGGAGGACTCATCGGGCATTTGTAAGAAACAGAGGAGAGGTGATATTGAGTGCAGGGGCAATTGGGAGCCCTCAGCTTCTTCTTCTCAGTGGAGTTGGACCGGTTCCTCATCTTTCTTCATTGCATATTCCGGTTGTTCACCAAAATCCTGATGTGGGAAATTTCATGGCAGACAATCCTCGCAATAACATAAACATTGTAATCCCATTTGCATTGGACCCATCAGCTGCACAGGTTGTAGGAATTACCAGCGAATTCAATTACATAGAGGCCATCTCCTATAATTTGCCATTTTCATTTCCTCAGCCTTTTGGCCTGTTTCCGAACTCCACTTCTCCTTTACAATTGAGTGTGGCGACCATTGTTGAGAAGTTCTCCGGACCTCAATCCACAGGTTCCCTCAGGTTGCTGTCGTCCGATAAAGTAAAAGTGAGTCCGGCTGTCCGGTTCAACTACTTTTCTGAACCGGTAGACCTTGCTCGCTGTGTTAAAGGAATGAGGAAGATTGGTGATCTGCTGAAGACAGAGTCCCTGGAAGAGCTAAAGTTTCGAGATTTGGAGGGCGCACAAGGTTTCGAGTTTCTAGGACCGTCTTTGCCGAACAACCAGTCCGATGATGCATCAATGGAGACGTTTTGTCGAAGCACGGTGACAACTTTTTGGCATTACCATGGTGGTTGTTTGGTGGGGAAGGTGGTGGACAGTGAATACAGGGTTAAGGGGACACATTCGCTTCGTGTGGTAGATGGATCCACATTCAATGCCTCACCGGGAACCAATCCTCAAGCCACCCTTATGATGATAGGCCGGTTAGTTTTCTTTTTAGATTAATTAGAAAACTGACATTGATCTTACAAATTAATTAATTCTATTACTTGGCTGTGCCTGTGTGTGTTTTTCGACAGGTACATTGGGCTAAAGATTCTGCAGGAAAGAAGAGCAGCATAGTAAATAGATACGTCATTGTGATCATCATGGTTTCCACTTTCCACCAGTTAGGGTCGGAGAATTGGAAAATGTCAAAATAAATATAACGAGGAATCATTAATTTGTAAAACGGCCATTTGGTCCTTTTATATGTTTGATATGTATGTTCAATAAGTCAAGGTGGTGGTTAAGCTAATGTTTTGTAATTTTGCAAATTTAATAATTGAGAACTGTATTTAATTCTTTTTATATTGTAAGTAGAAATTCTCTATAAATATTTGCTGTTAATATGTTATGGTACATATGGAGATGATCAATATGCTCCAACATTTGTGTCTAATCAGATTTTATGTTTTACGTTTTTTGTTTTGGTAATAAATTTTATGTTTTACGTTGATAAACTGAAGGTTGTCGCTTTGTATGCCTAAGAGAGACATGCTATATGCTTTTCATTTAAACAAAAATATATTTTTTTTAAAAGCCAAAAACTAAAAATAAAACAAACAAATAAATAGACCTTATATGCTAGCATCTTTAATAATTTTAAAAAAATTACAATATGTACAATTAAATTTATAAAAAATGCCTTTTCTTCTAAAGGGAAGGAAAAAAAAAAAAACAATTTCATCATTCAAAATTGACTTTGTTTATTCTTTATGGGAAAAAAACCTAGGTTGGGTTAGAGGTGTAAAAATGGGCTGCAAAACACGAACAAGGCACGTTAAAATTGGATACAACACGGGAACAGTACGAAATAAATTGTGTTCTGACAAACACGAAACACATAATTAGCCGTGTTTGGGCCTGAAAAATAAGAACATGGGCTAAACACGGCATGAGCCCATGATGGACCAAAACACAGCACAAGCACTGATAAGCACAGTACGGACACAAGCACATAATAGACACGACACGGGCACAAACACATGATAGGCCGAACACGGCACGAGCTCGTAATAGATCATACATATAAATGTTTAACATTAAGACACAAAATAAATTTACATGGTTAAAATAATGTATAATAACATTATTTATTATAATTTATATAGAAATGTATTATATAAATGATAAATTACTAATAGTGACAAGAATATTTATACTAGTAAGAACTATATATATAATAATACATATTATTACTTATAACAAATATAATAGAAATAATACTAGTTAATTAAATATTAACACAACAGACATACAGATATGATTATAAATCTACTTTATTTTTTATTGATATTTTGATATATATATATTCCATATCTATTATTATAAACATCAATGATAATATCATATAGTTCATATAGTTATAATGTAAAAGAAATATAATAATCAAATAGTGAATTTGAACGCAACAGGCCAACACCAAACACCATATAATATTATATAAAATCAAAATGAGACCAAAATCGAAATAAGATTACCCACTCATGTCAAAATCTGGGACATATAATATTATACAGAATAATAAAGAGAAAAATATAAATTAAACCTATTTAACTATCCTATTCTATAGTTGCAAATAACCCAGTTAAACTATTTAATTAATAAATAATTAGATATAATATATTTAAATGATAAATTACTCATAAATGTCAATTTTATAATTAACAAAATAACTACAGTAAACTTATTGGCAGTAATACACTTTAATGCATTAATTGTTTTATTTTATGTCATATATATCACTTACATATTCTAATTAAAATTGATAAATAATAATATTAACCATATTTTATTTTATATATATCATTATTGAATAAATTTTTAAATGTAAAAATATAAATTGTATCGAATTACAGTATTAATAATCATAGTCATACATATTTGTCACACCAAGTGGATTAAATGATTGTTAGATTGAAAATGAGTATTATAATATACATATATAGAATATAAAATTAGATCTACATTTTTATAAAGTTATAATTAGAAACATGAGGATTGATCTCTAGATTATAATACATATATATATATATATATATAACAGAACTGCATGCATATTTTTATATAGTTATAATTATAAATATAAGAATTGATCTCTAGATAATTATATTTTAAATTGCAATGGAAGAAACAGTGATATAAAAAAGCTAAAACTTACAAAAAAACCGATTGACCAACCAAATTGACTATTTTGTCCAAACTTATTATTAATAGATTTGATTGAATAGTTGAAATGGATTTGAAATTAAAATTGAATTAGATTTGAGTGAAAATGACTAAATCATATACCAACTTGATCGGTATATCTTAAACTGATGAAGAGCTATAAAAATTGTGATAACTGGCATTCTAACAAATGATAACAAATTAAAAATCTATTTAGAATAATGACAACATTTAGTACATATCATATTACAATGTTTTTTTACTATAATTAGAGGTGTCAAAATGGGCGGGCTGTACGAGTATGCCACGAGCACGATACGTTAAAATTGAACACAACATGAGCACGACACGTTATAAACTGTGCCATGTTGAGCACGAAACACGTAATGAACCGTGTCTGGCATGGCACGAGTCTATAATGAGCCAGACACGTGACATGCCAAGAATGACACATGCACGTGACAGACCAGGCACGACACAAGCACATGACAAGTCATATGGACATACATATTAATAATATGGACAAAATACAAACTTAGAACAATCCAAACAATAATAAATAATTTATCATATAAAATCTATTGTATAAAATTTT
>QANX01002877.1:0-58749 GCA_003254975.1 Ochetophila trinervis | reverse complement strand
TATTGGATTAAAAAAATAAAAATAAAATGTTATACAAAAAACACAACAATCGGATGTGTTTTAGTGTTTTAGTCATATTTTTTTATTTTTTCGGTATATTTTTAAAATTTATAGTATTTAGAAGTATTTGGTAAAAAACTGAAAAAATTAAAAAGAAAAAAAAACCTCATTTGTTGAGCTCCATAAGCTCCCCAACATGTGAGTTTTATAGCAAAAACTTATATATATATATAGTCAGACTATTATTATGTATATCTGATATTTATTATGTTTAGATATGGATTATAAATGCTAAAATTAAATTACAAATAAAAAATTAAGTGACGTATTTATTCGTTATCTTTTATTTATCACTTAATTCTAGCTTTTGAATTTAATACATAAACTTAACAAATATCAGTCGGATTATATATATATAAAAGCAAATTTTTTTAACAAGGAATTGATTTGGAAATCTAAAAGAACAGAAGTGTTTGTTGCCCAAAATTTGACAAGGACCGATGTTGCTGGATGAGTGCAAGGCAGCATTTGGGGCTGTCTCTCAACAATTTGTGCCCCTTGATGATGATCATATTATAAACAATTCCAAAAAAAAAAAAACCATTGTCCATCCCCCAACATTTTGTTTTTTGGATTAGCATAAAAGGGATGACCCACGGACCATATGTTTAAAGGGACCAAAATAATAATATAAGGGACATACTTAATATTTATAAGGTATATATATTATAGTTGGCTTATGGGTCGATGATGGAGGATTGGTTGGTCATCGCATTCAGATTCATGGTACACTACGAATAGAAAACGACTTGTAAATTAATCCCATTTATATATATTTCTTTAACTGCTTACTTGTTTTTTTTTTTTGGATTCTCGTAATTAGTAAGATAGGTACTGTTAGTGGATTGCTAATAGAAAGTTCATAGTAAAATTGAATAATGTCACTTTTTCTGTTTTATTGCATCTGCCAAACAGATCATCTTTAGAGTTACATAGTTCAATTTTATACAATAGAAGGAGAATAATAATAATAATGAAAACAAATAATGTTGATTGTTGCTCCATGAGTGAAACTTAATCATGTTTCAGACAAGTGAGGTTGCCCCGCATATCCTTATTTTTGAGTTCGAGTTGCCAATCAAGGTCTAAGGAAAAGGCATCTCAACTAGGATATCATCTCAACTAGGATATCATCATCCAAACCACATATCGGAACAAGTAAAGTTTTATTAAAAAATTTAAAACAAAAAATACAATGAATTCTAGAAAAAAGCCCAAGCAACTGCCTTGGCTTTATTAAAACATGTTTGAGGAAAATTCTAGTAGTAAATAATACCAACATTAATGATATAACAACCTTTAAACAAGCCTTGTAAATTTCGAAAAACCCCATTTCCACCTGCTGGACCAAGAGATTCATTAGCAACACCATCAGTACTTATCTTAATTCAATCAAAGTTCGACACCAGAAAACCTCCAAAATCCTAAGAGCTTTGACCAGTTTTAAAGCAACACTCGGATGCTTAAGAAAGAGCATCAAATCTGAAATTGAATTGTACATATGACCATGAAGAATGGTGTTTGCTTCCTGAATAGCACGAGCAACAATCACAAGAGCACGGCATAAAAAAAATGACAACATCATAATGATAAAATTGATTATGAACATACCATATAATATTAAATCCTACAATGATAGCTGCGTGTCCAATAATAGTAATAATAATCAAAAGAAGATAACTAGCTGGGAATGATAGACATCCATGCTAGGTAGGCACCACTAGACCAACCCAACTAGCCAAAATATATTAAAATTAAAATAAAGCTGAATACACAATCAAATCAAAAGACCCAAAACTGCTAGCTTTATTAAAACATTCAATTGGAAAAACCACACAAAAAAACCAATAGAAGAAAAAAGAGTACCAGTCTAAACATAAACACAAATACAGTAAAATCACCCCATGAAACTAAAAAAAACCTGAAGGTTCTATCCCCCCACATATCTGCCACATGAGCCGGCCAACAATCATCAGGAAGAACAAAGCTCCAATAAACTCTTTCAACAGAAAGAGCCCATTTAGAGAGTACATCAACAATCATATTATCTTCCTAATATATATGGGAAATCCGAAATGAAATAGAATAAATAAACTGCAAAGTACGTGTCCAAGCAGCAAAAATCAACCATGGAACATGAAGAGACCGAGAAGACAAAAGATGGAACACCACCATAGAATACATTCCAACCAAATATGGTCTTAGTCAAAGCTTTTCACATAAGACAAGGCTTTAATCACCGCCCTAATTTTTGCTTCAATTGTAGAACAAATAGGAAGAGAATCCCAAAAATATTTTTTTATAAAGCCTTTAGAAATGCGAACCACCCCACCACAACCTGCCTAACCTAGATTACCAACAGCAGCCCCATTTGTATTAAATTTGAACCAGCCTAGGGAAAGAGCATACCAAACAACATAAACAATCCTTGGAGCCTTTGCTGGACGAGAAACCAAACCCAAAGCATTTTAAATCTCCAAATCCGAAATAGAATTATGCATATAACCATTATGGAGACTATTAGCTTCATAAATAGACCTCTGAACAAAAATCCAAGAATGAGTGAAATGTAACTTCACATCCTCAAATCTCAACTTATTCCTAGCAAACCAAACCGAAGATAATTTAGCCACAAAAGCCGAAAGTAGAAGAAATCTAATATGGGAGCTCAAAGTCAAATCCAAAGAAATTGAAAATAGACATTCTAAAGAAGAAAGATCTAACCTGATATGAAAATGTTGAGCAATCATATCCCAGATAGCACAAGCATAATCACACTCCAAAAATACATGTTGTGCATTTTGCCCAGTCAAACCAGAAAGAGAACAACAAGAGCAAAAATTGTAACCCAACTTAATCAGACGATCATCGGTAGGTAAACGGTTATGGAAAAAATGCCAACACAAAACCGACCTCGAAGGTGGCAAAAACTTAGACCAAATAACATGTTTCCATTTCTGACAAGGATCCGAACCAGTTAAAAAATTGTAATATGTTTTAGAAGTAAGAACCCCATCCCGGGCAATAGTCCAAACCAATTTATCAGAAGAAGCCGAAAGATCTACCATGGACACTAAATCAACCACATCTAGAAATCTATCTCGAAAAACAAAATCAAAAGACCAAAAATCATTAGCATCCAAAAAATCAGAAACCAAAGCTTCACAATTATCAAAAGGAACAAAAACAATATCAATCAAAGTAAAATCTAACCACCTATCTTTCCAAAATTGAACCTTACTTCCTGAACCAATAATCAATTTAGCCTGATCAAAATATATGGATACAACTCCCAAAAAGCCAGCCAAACAGTATAAGAAAAATAGTGAACATAACCCTCCTGAAGCCGAGACAAGAAACGCGCTCTTTGAAAACAAAAAACCAAGAAATTGTTAGTTAAAAACCTCCAAACCATTTTAGCCAATAGAGCTTTATTGAAAATAGCCAAGTTTTTAAAACCTAAACAACCACAATACACTGGCTTACAACAAAAATTCCAAGCCACAACAATCTGTTTCTGTTTATCCACATAACCAATCCAAATAAATTTTGCACAACAATAGATAAACTCTTGAGCAAAGCATAAGACTATTTATAAATCATAAAGGAATGCACAAACATTGAAGAAATGACATGAAGATCCAAGCAAATTTGACTAGCATAAGTAAGAGACCAGTTCTGCCAAGCAGAAGATTGAGCAATAATTCGATTAGTAGTTTTCTGGAAATGAACGAGCTTTGGAGTTCCATAAAATAGAGGAACACTGAGATATTTAAAAGGAAATTGACCAATTTTCATACCCAAAATATTAGAAATCCTTAATTGCCGAATTTTCAAAAAACCTCTACCAAAAAAAATATTCGACTTACTCAAATTAACATGTTGGCTAGAAATTAAACCATAATGATCAAAAATAGATTTAATCAACTTAATATTATCCAAAGAACCATAACAGAAAAGCAACACATCATCCGCATACAATAAATGAGAAGGAGCAGCAACCCCATTAATCCTAATTGGCCGAAGTTTTTTATTCTCAACAAGCTGCAATAAGCATTTGCTTAAATTATCATCAACTAACCCAAAAAGAAGAGTAGAAATGGGATCACGTTGTCGGACACCTTTGGAACAACTAAAATAACCCTTCAGAGAACCATCCATCAATATAGAAATACGAGCAGAGTTAAAAATAGAAGCAACCCAAGCACAAAAAATAGGAGAAAAACCAAACTTCTTCAACACCTCCAAAAAGAAGTCCCAACGCATTGAATCAAAAGCCTTGCGAATATCAATCTTCAAAGTAATGCTACCCCATGAACTTTATGATTCAAAAGATTGACACTCTCTAAAGCCTTTACAATACATTCTTGAATGTTCCGCCCACATATAAAACCAAACTAATTATCCAAAAGCATGTGACTATCAATTACAACAAGACTATCAACAAGAAATTTAGAAATAATTTTGAAAAGAAATTTACTTAAGACAATAAACTGATAATGCTCTACAATGTTAGCGTCAGGAGATTTTGGAAGAAAGACCATGAAACTAGAATTGAGGCTTAGAAAAATTCTGCCAAAGACAAAAAAAAAAAAAAAAAAANAAAAAAAAAAAAAAAAAAAAAAAAAAAAAAAAAAAAGCTTAACTGCATCAACATCTAAACCTACCACCTCCCAACAAGCTTGGAAGAAAGCCCCAGTAAAACCATTCGAGCCAGGAGCACGTTTAGGATCCAAAGAATACACAGTCGTTTTGACCTCCATACTCGAAGGAACAGCCACCAAAGAAACATTATCCTCAGAAGTAACAATACTCGGGATGACATCTTCAAAATCAAAAAAAAATTTAAGTACCTATTTTAGCGAAAAGATGAGTGAAATAAGATTGAATCAAACCTCAGATTCAATCAACTTTTTATCACAAGTAATCATCCCATTAACGAAAGAGTATCTAAGCCTTTAGCAGCTTTCCTGATCTTCATAAGAGAGTGAAAAAAATTATTATTTCTATCACCAACTGCAACCACTTCACATGATAATTTTTCTAAAGAATTTTCTCCTAAAAAAAAAGTAAATCATCCAACTTAGTATGAATAGCACATTCCTCCATAAAAAGAGCTTTAGAAAAGCCCTCCATCTCCAACCTAAACTGAATAGCCTAATAATAATAATAATATTATTATTATTATTAATATTAATATGTTTGATAAGAATGAAAATATTTACGTACAGAATAGTTCGAATAAAAAGATGATAAAAAATGAGAATGAAGTTAACCTTTCACTTGCACGTTAGAATGTAGAAAAAAAAATAAACAAATTAATTAATATCGTTTCTGTGAAAGTTTAGTATTAGAAAGCATTAATTCTCCAGCCCTTCCATGGTTAGGAAAATTAAAAATTTATGGGATTTTGGGGGATTCCAAATCTTGTTAATAGTCTACCCGTCCCCTCCTTGCCTAGCTATATCAAACTAATAAGAAATTTATATTTCATCTTCCTATTCTCACTGCTCCATATTCTCTTTATTAATTTCCTCTCGTTCTTGGCTCCTAACAAACGTATCTTACTTTCATTACATATTATTATTTTTAATTTTTAATTTTTAATTAATGTGATAATTGAAGAATTAAGAGATTTTGTATTATCTCAAAAAGCGTTAATTTTTAATTTTTAATTAATGTGATAATTGAAGAATTAAGAGATTTTGTATTATCTCAAAAAGCGTGCCTCACAAATAGTTTAGAAACATTATAAATGAGTGTTAGATAAACATATATAAAAAAACGATTATTGAGTTTTCATTGGTTTAAACTTTTGAAAAAAAAGATAGTAACCTAACTTTATAGCACAGCCAAATATACTTAAAGTCCTAGGCTCAAAAACACATATAAAAACATAAAATTAGCCCACAAAAGATGGATCTACAGTTAAAAAGTATTTTAGAAAAAATATAAAATAAATTATTATTTACTTTTCATTTAAACTATCATGAAGATTAATTTCATTCTCTTTATAACGTTTATCTTGATCCTTGACATATATGTGTGATGGAGACTCCAATAGGAACACCTTTGATTTCTACAATAATATGGCATTTATATATCTTTTTGTATNAGGAACACCTTTGATTTCTACAATAATATGGCATTTATCTTTTTGTATCCCTTTCCTTATCTGTGATATTTACCTTAGCGATAATCGCATGAGATGGGGTAGGGAGTATAAAATGTTATCCCTAGTACAAGTCCACAACCTCGTACTTTATGAAATAAAATAAAATGATAACAGTGTTTTGTCAAATATGATGAAGACAAAGCTGCGTGAAATGGCAAATAAAAGCTTCACATTCATTTGATCACCACTTTATGCGTAGTGATAATATAAATAAATTAACACTTTTTTTTTTGAAAAAATAAATTAATTAGCACCTACATATATATTTATATTAATTCTAAAAAAAGATCTTCCATCCTCTCACTCAACATCATCCTAAGTTTGTTTGCAGGAGTTGCGGGTTCAGTTTTGATAGCCCCACATGATTTATGTGTTTCCTTTCTCTGCTACCGCACGAGGGGGTGAGAGATTCCAGCGATACAGGCCGCCAGTAGCGGACTCCTATAAAATTACAAAGACATCTGATTTGACCATCTCGCTAAATCTCTCTGGAACCCATGATTCCGCTATGGATAGGTACTTTCTCATTCATCCAAAAAAAAAAAAAAACCATCATCCTAAGCTACAGCTATGCTAAACCCAAGTGATGGTGCAAGTAGTGCCGACCATCATTATAAAAAAGCAATATTCCATTTGAACCTTTTAAAATTTGCATTAAAATTTTAAAAACTATAAATATTACTTTTGAAGTAGATAAATTATTTTGAAAAATATGAATTAAATAATAAAAAATTTATTATTTATTTAAAAAATATATAAAAAAAGTAATAATATTTTTTAAAACATACGAATCAAATTGTATTTAAATTAATTTTTGATAAAAATAAATGAAATTAACTCTTATAAAAAAATTCATATTTCAACGTGTTTTCTACCTTTTTTTTTAAAAAAAAAAGTAGGAAAAAAAATAATACTCAGTTAATTTTGTTATGGTCTCCCGAATTTTTATTAATTGGGTGAACAAGTTCATGAACCCAAAATTTAATTAAATGAACAAAGTTTAAAACTTATAAAAGAAAATGAAAAAAGAAGAAAAAAAAAAGGAAAGATATATTATTATATATGACATAATAAGTACAATTCTTTCTACAGATTATACAAAAAGTAAAAGGTAAAGAAAAAAAGCAACCAATTAACAGTAGAAATTAACTCGAAAAGGTTATAGAGATATATAAAAAATAAATAAATAAATCAAATGGATTTACAAAATTGGCAGAGAGAGTTCATATGCCTAAGCTTTGGTTGGTCCGACTGGGCATCTTCGTACAAATGAGGTCGTGGGGGGTTGTCATAAAGTCAAAATTAATCTTCTGCCAAACTGGTCCCGACTGATTGGGAACGTGAGGAATGTGCACGCCTGCATTTTTTCATTACCTTAACTAACAAATTAATTAGTCGAAACCTTCACTATTAATTGGAAACTCTAATTCAACAAATTAATTTCTATTATTTTCCATGTAAAGGTGTTTGGAAGTTCTAATTAAACTTTGGAACTACCAATATGTATTTTTATGGGGTGAATCGGAACTACCGATATTTATGGTACAGAGTATATGGTTTATAACTGTCAATTATTAATCCAACTTTACAGCCAAAAGCTGGCTGCTAAACGGACAAAAAGGGTTAGTTAATATTGGAATATCATTTTCAGCTAAAAAAATAGTATAGAAATATTATTCTGCGCTTTAAAAAAAAAATAGTATAGGAATATTATAAATATATAGTTACTTATTAATTCAATAGCTTTACTTTTTTTTTTAACCCAATATTTTTTTATTTTTCTCTTGTAGTAAAGCTATTGATTCAATAACTTTACTACATGAGAGTTGGTCATGATCATCATCAAAGAATCTAAAAGGTAAATTAAATATACTTAGCTAAAAAGATGACCATATATACTAACACAAAAATCCTATCAACAATCACCACAAAAGTACTATTGTCATTATAACTAAATTTTATGATAGAATAACTCACGAATTTTACCGTATGGTTAAAGGCTATATTTATTTTCTCACATATATATATGGCATGTTTTCAGTCACAAAACCTTTAATTTGCTGTAATAACCTTTAATTTGCTGTAATAAAAAAGAAAGTTGCATTAACAAATTTCTTTTCAAGTGCAACACCAATTGTAGATATATTTAATAATCTAGTACAATCGTTTTCATAATATGCTCAAACTTATAAATGGTGAAATATAACTATATTATATATTTTAAACTATAGCTTAATATGGTACCAAAGTTATATGTTTCGATTTTAATACTTGGTTGTATTAATTCATCTTTTACATGTTGAATTTGTTTGTTCAGTGGTTTTATTTTTCATTCTGCATTCGTTTAATTCACCGTAGATTAATTTTTGCTCCACATTTTAGCTCCACGTGTATATTGTTAAAGTATATAACTTAATTTTAATTTAATTTATGATAACACTGATACTAAATTGTAGTTTAATATAAATAAATCACCTATTGTGTGTCTTTTATCATATATTCACAATCACAAAGGAGACAACCAATGAGAAAAAGTAAAATTGTACAATTTTTTTTTTCTTTTTTTTTTAAGTGAAAGAACAAGCTTATGTCATAGCATATGTAAAGGGACACAAAGGTTTACACCCAAATGAAAGGCTCTAATTTTACCAACAAAAAAAATTGAAAGGCTCTAAAAGTTTATAGAAACAAGTACAGAACCAAACTTTGGAGTCCAAAACTAATATAGTGAAGTAAAGGTGTAAGTGGTTGAACATGGAAGAATATTTATAAAAAGGAGATCAATAAATTAACCATTACAAAAAATATATATATAAAAATAAACAAAGAGCACGCGCCAGAGACTTTATTTTTTTAAAGGTGAATTAACGATGCACCACCAATTAAAAATTGTTTTTTCCTCTCCCAAAAAAACTTTAAAAAGTATAAACTAAATTTAGATTGTGATGGGTAATCAATAACATGTCACGGTTTGATGGTAAGCTGCCTAATATAAAAAGGTCTGAATAAGAGTTGTTGGCACTATGATTAAGTTGTGGCAATTAATTTTCATTGGACCCCAAGTAAATACCAAATAGTATATTGCCCCCTAGTTTGTTGCTGACCAATTGAAAATTTTCTCTTTAAGATAATCCAATTAAATTTACAAGACTCAGTTGTACACAGTTCGGGTAATTGTTTGAGAAAAAGGAGACATAAACATAGAGATTCATCATTTTGTTTAGAAACCACAAATAATTGAAGTTCTAACCCTTCCACTTTTTTATGCAATAGCTTAAAAAAAGTAAAAAAGTTTTGGTATCACTTTTGCAAATTGAAAAAGACGGCGAGAAAAAAAAAATGGTTAATAGTTACTATATTATTATTTAGATTATAAATACTTTCAGACCCAATAGCATTATTCGATCCTATTTTATAATTTTTAAAGATGTATAATGTATTATTTTTTATATATTAAAAGCACTAAAAAGCTTCAGTTTCATGAAATTAAATGATAGATTATCTTAAAGGTGCTCCACCAAACCTTTTTTTTTATTTTTTTATTTGGTACAGCATTTTGTTGAACAAAAATTTTGTGTTATGTATATAAAAAATAAAAAGTAATAAATAATTAATTGAATAAAATTAGGTCAAGAGGACAAGAAGGGAGATTGGAAATATTCTATTTTGCCAATTCTGGTTTCTGCTGAGTCAATCAAATCCATAAATAAAAAAGGTCCATCGTAGTTAACAGCTAAGACCTATGGCATAAATGGGATTCAGAGCCTATGATATCATGCAAGAGCCACCATGGAAAGTGACACTAGGAAGCAATTTAACGACAAAGAAAAAGGTTTTCTACGAAAATAAAATGACAAAGAAAAGGAAGATAGCACAAGTTTAAGACCAACTTTGTCCAAATTTACAATCGATAATGTCAAAGTAGTTATTATTAATCCCTTATTTGTCTTGTTAATTAATTATTGCTAACTATTGAAGTTAGTTAGTTAAGATGGACGGTAATTTTTCCGTGCCTTCATATTGATCAATAATAAAATCTTATCCTATTCTAAAAAACAGTTAATTTATTTACTTTTTTTTTATCTCTGTATTAATGTTTAAACAATAATGTGATATTATATGAATGGTAGATAGGAAATAGCACAAGTTTGATTAATACCAATAATATATCCAATCGATCGAATTTTTGTTTTTCCCTTTTGAGAAAACTTCGAACTTGACTCTAAATTATATTGAGGAGACATGCACCACTTAGACATGCATCATTTTTTATTTTTTTCCATAAATATTTATAATTTATCTTTTCTAAACTAAAATAGTATTTAAAAAAATTAAAATATAAATTTAAAATTAATATATTTAATTATAAGTGTGTATAAAAAATTATAAAGCAATAAATAAAATTTTATATAGAAAATATATTTAGCTATCTACATTTATTATAACTTTTTTAATTTAAAGCCCTACTCTTTATTATAAAACTTTACTCATTATTATAATTTTTTAATTTAAATAATTTATTGAAACTAAAAAAAAATATCTCTTTAAAATAAAAATTAAAAAACTTATTGGAAATGTTCTAATATAACATTTTTTTTTCTTTTCATAATTGTTCTAATATAACCTCCTTACAAAGCAGGAGACAAAATTTCATATAAAAAGAGGAAGAAAAAAGAAAAAAAAAATAAATATTAGAATAAATATTGAAGACATTTTAAAATAATGCAAATAAGACAAGTAGCATGCACATGGTGCTGATGGAAAAGACCAAAGTTGCTCTCTTTCTTCTGAATGCGTGGGAGAATCATTCTCATCGGTTGAGAGTGTACCTTCGATTCTAACACCTTGATAAGAAAATATTATGTTTTCTTCTCACTATAAATATTTTAGAAGTACGTTGTTTCAAAAATTTAAACTAATAAAAAATAACATAAAAAAATAATAGTTTATTTGTTTATATATTTTTTAAATTGATGAATCACCTAGGACATTTTAGATTTTTTTCAAGTTAAACTCCTATTTTTTTTTTTATATATTTTTCTCTAACGTTCAAAAAGGAATTTTTATATGTGTTAATTTCAATGAATTTATTTTTTACTTTTAAAAGGAATGATTAAGTTTTAAACTTAAAATTTTAAAAAAAAAATCGCCTTAATACTAAATAAATTAAAGTTTAAACTAATAAAAAATAAATTATTATTTTTTATTTTATTTTTTTTTAGCTCTGAGACTGTAACTATAAATTATATTTGTATTTTTTGTGGGTGATAAAGGAATTAATTAACAGCCTAGCATTATACCATCTCTGCAATGCACCAGTTTTCCATCCTCCTTTTTGCTGTAGGGGAACCATGTGATTTTGATCTTCAAGCCTAGCTTTTTTTCTCTTTCAACTTGGTACAAAAATCCTTTAAAAAGCGCAAATAAACATGCCAAATGGATCAACATGGTAAGAGGAAAAAAAAAAAAAACTACATCAAAATGGAATAAGGAATATAACAATTCACATGCTTGTATATTGCTGACCCAGATAGATGGCCAATATTGTTAGATGCTTAATGTGATTATATATTTATATGTTGCATTAATTATTTCATTTAATTTCCTTAGAAGCTGTACGTACGGTCGACTAATTAAGCAAACCATGTTTCTTAGGAAGAACACTATCACGTGACTGCATATACCTGTCTACAAATTAAATGAAAACCTCGTATTGTTAAATTAATAATAAATCATCACCCTCTTCAAGCCCAAAAAGACTGCAGTATTTTTAATTAGAAGCACAGTGATTTTAATTGGGAATTAATATTGCTTATTGGCATGTTAAAAGTTCTGCCAAGAAAGCTAGAGTGCTTAATTCTTGCAGTGTGCAAGCCTTTTTTTAATTTACTATATAATATAAATATATAAGCACTAAAACTGCACTTTGTGCTTTAAAATCTCCAAAGTATTTCTATTTTATTTTATAAATATTCCTGTTTTATAATTTTAAAAAGCATTTTCTTACGGTTTATAGCTTTATAAAATAAAACAATTTTATTGTACACAAGAAGAAGAGAAATAGATTGATCATAGATACATATATGAGTGAGTGTAACTTTTTTATTTATTTATTGGTTTTTCGTGAAAAAATATATGAGAATTTCTATAATGGTTGTACTGAAACAATCAACATCTGTAAATGAAATAATATTATTTTTAAATGAGGTAATATTATCCATAAAATAAAGTAACATTATCAAAATTCGTGATAAAATAACATTATCCAAAAATAAAGTAACAAAATTTTCAATGAAATAATATTAGTATGTTACTTTATTTATGAACAATGTCACCTCATTTATAGATTATATTATTTTATTTACAGATAATGTTACTATATTTACAGATTCTAATTGTTTCAGTACAACCATTTTAGTAGTTGTATTTAGAAAGATCCATAAATATATATAGCAGTATTCCAATGATAGAAGGGTCAAATTAAACGGATACATGGTGTTTCAAAAGTTCGGGACAAAAGACATTATAAAAAGGAAAAAACGTAATTTAATTGAAATTTGTTCCCCTGTGGTTTGGTAATTGAGGCAAAAACCTGTATATCTTCAAAACGATAAGGGATATATATATAGTTTTTTTTTTCCATCTGAAAAATTTATCCAAAATTCATTTTATTATCGGTAAAAGAGCACATTTGACAACTTTATTATTGGTAATAATAAGATGAATACTAGAAAAAATTTATCCATCCAAATCGCAACAACAATAAGAGAAAGAAAAGAGCATAAAAATTCAATGGAATTGATTCCTCATGATCAGAACATATATTATTCTTATCTCTTAGTACTAGTAGTCTCTTCTACAAACAGTACTATTTTGCTTTTCTTTTTTCTTTTTTTCTTTTTTTTCTATTATTAGTTCCTTTTTTATAGCACCAGTAAGTTAACAAAGGGGGCCACAATATAGTCACCTAAAATTGAAGTTAGGCCAGCAAGCGATCAATAATTTAAGTCCCAGTTTAAATGTGACAAAATGAGATAGTTTGCAGTTTGAAAAAAAAAAAGATTGATTGATAGAGACATGAAGAGTAAATAATTGAGCTTAAGTTTCATGTAAATAATTGAGCATGAGTAGGTAGCTGAAACCCTTTCGGATAGGGAAAGTACTACTAAATTGTAATCCAGCAAATGGAAAAAAAAGAGAGAATATAAATATATATAGCCCATCAGTCATACTTTGCCTCAGCCCTGTAAAGTTTTACTTTCCATATGAGCTACTTAAAGTAATCGACAAAATATAATAATTTGGGGAAAAAAAAATTGAGAAATTCTTGACTCTTAAGCTTAGTCTACCATAATTATCAAAAAAAAGCTTAGTCTACCATCCTATCCATATATTTTGTTTCCATGGGAAATTAAACCCTAGATTCCGTCTACATACACATGCCCATCAATCACATCCCAAATCCTGCAAAATTAAAGATGGAAATTTTCGGCCCCGGCCCTTACAAAACTGTGGAGATAGAAACTCAAAAATAGTCTAAAAAAGTTTTCAAATCTATCGATCACTTACCAAATTAGCTATAAAAATGCATCCTAAGGTAAGAAAACACAACCCATAATTAATAATTCCCTCACTTGGCGGCAATATTATATATTATACTAATTTATTTACTTCCAAATCCGAAAAAATTAAATAAAAATCGTCTTAATTAATTTACCATCACTTTGTCCACTAATTATGTCTCAACTCTTTTTATGTCATTGGCATTTCATGTGATTATCAAAAATTAAAAATTAAAAAAAATGGCATTTCATGACATGGAAACAAAATAATATATATATATTACCAAATTAAAAAATATATATTATTTAAAAAAAAAAAAAAAGGCACAAAAAGCAAAGCGGGCATTAGCACAGCGATCCTCTAGGCATAGTATATATTTCAGGACCTAAGGGGGATAACTAGGTTATTAAAGGCTTTGTTTGCTTGTTCCAATTGTTTTCCATGTCCCAATGTGCTCTATGATTTATCTTTTTCATTCTTTCTCGGCAGTAATATTTTCCAATACCATAGCCGAGAAGAAAGCAATAGCAGCATCAACAGCAACAGTACCGTCAACAATTAAAGACACATAAAAAGGTTTGGAATGAAAAAAAAAAATGCAATTTTTTTTAACGCTAACAAATCTTTAAAAAAATATATTTGTACACCATTTATATATTCATATATATATATATATGTATAGTGCTGGTTAATATAGTATATATGTATAATGAGTTAGTTTAATCTAATCCTCCCCCGGACCCCAATATTGGACAAGCCGTCTCTGGAACTGGTCCATTGTGTACCTTTTTTGTGTGTATATTTTCTGTGTCTTTGGGCAAACTCGGATAAACATGTGCCCTGGTACTGAATCTCGAGGAATTATAAATGGCCGAGAGCCTTTGATTCCAAAAGATGGTGGAGAAGATTGCCATGAAGACACAATGAGAGCTAGAGCTCATCAACAACTCGGCGATGGTGGCGGCTTCAGTATTCAAGCTTTTCTTCAACGCCATTTACCGCCCGATGGTTTTCTCCGGACACTACCACTTACTGAGGTATCTTTATCTTATTCTTTCTTGTTTTCTTTTCTTCTTTCTAAATAATAATAAAAGTTCCTAAGTTTTGTCTCTATGAGGTACGAGGAAGGAATAACATTTTTTTTCTTTCTAAAACTGTTTGCTTTTGTTTTTTTTTTGACTTTTCAACTGAGGCAGATGACATAACTCGGAATGAAAACTGACAAAAGGAAAGTAAAAAAGAAAATTTCTGTTTCGGTGCTAACAAAAGGAATATAAATCTTCTTTTTCCCATTTTTATTTACATAATCTTATATGCTCTATGTTTTTATTATTATTATTTTTTTTTTGTGTGGTAAATTTTATATACTCTATGTAGTAGGAATCAAATAAGTTTTGATTTGTATCGTATATTGATACCCAATTTAGCTAAAGTTTCTTCACAAAAAAAAATTTAACTACAGTTTGAGTTGCTAAAACTTTTTGACCAAGTAAATCAAGCTTAGCATTTCGAATACATTATTTTGCATTATATATCAGATACGTTTATTTTGAGCTGGACCTTCCGTAAGTTAAGGCTTTTAGAGCGAGGTTTTATTTTATTTTTATTTTTTTCCCAAAACAAAGTTGTGGAAGAGATTCTCCATTTCTTTTTCTTTTTTTAATAAAAATATGATATAAGAGATGCTCCATTTCATTACAGAGAGAACTGCTACTTACTGCCAATGCTCATTCAGTACACAAATTGCATATTTCACCATATATATATATATATATATATATAATGCGTTAACGCCAAACTACATGTAATATTTTTAGATATATTATTCAAATTCCATATAATCGAACACTGGAGAACACATCTAGTATAGATAAAAATTATATATTTATATATATATTAAGGTGGTGGTGTAAGAGATTTGGGTTAATTTAGTAGTAACAAGGATAATCCCCCAGCCATTTTTTGATAGCCCTAGCCCCTAGCATTAGCTCAGATCATCCTCTCAACCCAGCAGAAAGGTCAAAAGGAATATCCTGGACCTGTGCTATTGATTCTGGTTCTTGTTCTTTTCCTCTAGTTTTTGATTTTGTTAAAACTGAAATAAGTCAACGTACTCTTCGGCGAATCCTGCTGACCCAGTTTTCTTTATTTCCCCATTTAACTTAAACTAAATAATGGATCGAATTCCAAATATCATTGATTTAGTAAATTACATTAAAAATATATAAGAAATGTTCTATTTTTAGTGTACATTTATATTTGACTCGCTATGTCAAGTTGGTATGGTGGTAAAAATTTACATTGTAAAGTTATAGATTCCAGACACTCTCTTCTTCTCTTTGAAATAATATTATTATAAGTTTATAACATGGTAAAATATATATATTTGACCCACCATAATGAAACCCATAAAACATAGGATATTGTTATTCAATTTAACTGGATATGTTAAAAAAAAATTCCTTTTTTCTCTTATTCAGAATTGCCTGGGGTTGACTCTAGAAAATCAAATGACCAAAAATTATGGGTTATATGTTAAATATATATTATATAGGATTCATTATGTTGGAAGCTCTAGATTCTTTTGGGAAAAGGGGTTAGCATTCTCTTGCTCTAGTGGCTTGGCTTTTGGGGAAGACAATACTCTAAAAAATAGTTTTATTAGAGATCTGACCAAACTCACCCACTACTTCATTTCTTTAACATTTTCACTTGGATTGTCGGGAAGGAAATAAATACACAAACATCCAAACTTCCCCAGTTTCCAGGCTATGCTTTCATTATTCAAAATCAAGAAACGACAGCGTTTCCTATGTTTAGACTTGAGGATTAGCATCTACCTAAGTCGCATTGAGATTTTGCTTAGTCAGCAATATAAGATTCTGACCAAGTAATATAAGACTCTGACCAGTCTTATGAGATATTGTTATATTAATTCTTTATTAATTCCATAATTCCGTTATGGCTCTATAGAATCTGGGTGATAGATTCATTATGCATTTGGTAAAATTAAAGAATAGTAGTAGCAATCCGTATTTGTTGCTTGACAATGTGCACAACGTGAATCTCATGTAGGTGAACGAAGAGCTGCGATCATTAGTGAAGATTGCATCTCCCATAATAATGACAACCCTGCTTATATACTCCAGGTCCATTATTTCCATGCTCTTCTTGGGTCGTCTAGGGAAAACAGAGCTAGCCGGGGGTTCATTGGCACTTGGGTTCGGAAACATCACCGGAAACTCTGTTCTCAGGGGCCTCGCCATGGGTATGGACCCGATATGTTGCCAAGCTTATGGAGCAAAAAGATGGTCAGTTATCAGCCAAACTTTCCAGAAAACTCTATGTCTCCTTCTACTTGTTTCTCTACCCATTTCAATCTTATGGTTGAACGTGGAAACCATCTTTGTATGGCTCGGTCAGGACCCAGAAATCACAAAAGTAGCCAAGGTTTACATGTTTTTCTCCATTCCAGAATTGCTAGCTCAAGCTCACCTACATCCATTAAGGATCTTCTTAAGAACTCAAGGCTTAACCGCTCCTCTAACAATCGCCGCCACTTGTTCTGCCATCCTCCACCTTCCGATCAACTACTTCCTGGTGACATACATGAAATGGGGTGTGGAAGGGGTTGCATTGGCTCTTGCTTGGAACACTTTGAACTTGGATGTGGGGTTGGTGATTTATCTAGCAGTCTCTAGTAAACCTTTGAAACCTTGGCATGGGATTACAATTCTCTCAGCCTTTCAAGGCTGGAAACCATTGCTAAGTTTATCACTTCCCAGTTGTGTCTCGGTATGCTTGGAATGGTGGTGGTATGAGATTATGCTGTTTCTCTGTGGTCTATTGAGTAATCCACAGGCCAGTGTGGCAGCAATGGGCATCCTGATTCAAACAACAGGACTGTTGTATGTGTTCCCGATTTCATTAAGCGCTGGCTTGACAACACGAGTTGGCCATGCCTTGGGCGCTGGGCAACCAATTCGTGCCCAATGGGCGGCCATAATAGGGCTCACAGTGGCATTCGCCTTCGGACTCTCCGCCTTCGTTTTCATGACAGTGATGAGGTCATCGTGGGGGAAGCTGTACACAGATGAACAACAGATTCTTGATTTAATTTCAACAGCACTGCCTGTGTTGGGGCTATGTGAACTCGGCAACACTCCACAAACGGCTGCCTGTGGAGTCTTAACGGGTACTGCACGTCCTACTCTCGGTGCCAGAATAAACTTGTTCGCATTTTACGTCGTTGGATTGCCAGTTGCTATTCTTGCAACTTTCTCGTTCAAAATTGGTTTTCTGGGGCTATGGTTTGGGCTACTATCAGCTCAGTTTTCTTGTCTGTCTATGATGGTGTACGCATTGGTTCGAACAGATTGGAAACACCAAAGCAAGCGGGCTGCAGAGCTGACTTCAACTGGAGAAGATAAGGAGAAGGAGAAAGAAAAAGAGGAGGACGACAACAATGACGAAGAAAGTGGCCTACTTACCAGTACTGATGCCTGAGTTTCAAGAACCAAGTGGGTCAATTGCAACCTTTTTTCACAAGAGTATCGGGGGGAAGTTACAGCACATAAATTATAAAGAAGAATCATTCTCTTGTCGAGAAATTGGAGGGTCATTTTTTTTCTTTTTCTTTTTCTCACGGTTGTGATGCTGAAAACAGAACAAAAATCAGATTACTCAGTCATGACTCATTGAATGTACTGTTAATACATCATCTAGGAAGTAGGGCATTCTTTTTCTTCGTAGTTCATTATTTTCTCAACATAGCATATTATTTCCTTGGAAATAAATGATTATATTCTCTTTTCTAGATTTCAGATATTTAAGCCCAAGAGACATTCCCCATGGACTAGCAGACTTGTGTCAGACAAGTTAGACAGCAACTCAGAAAACTGAGAATAAAAAAAAATAGCAACCTTTTTTTCTTAAAAAGAAAAAGAAAAAAGTATAGACTTGACTTTTGAGCTAAACATGAAGATAGTGCCTTGTTAATTACACATTGATTTACCAAAGCAATTACATCCTGATAACCGATTCAACAGCTAAACAAGAACAACAAGAAATGGTCCATTAAGGCAGACCATGAAATCAATTTCTTTCAAATTCCATTTTTGTACTACATATGTCACTGGAATGATGTCTCTCCGACTTGTGTCCTCAAAAAAAAAAATATATATATATATATATTTTATTTTTTATTTTCTTTTTTCTTTTTTTTCTTCTTTTTTTGGTGGGCAGGGAGCATGGATATACCAAACTCATACAAAAAAAAGGGTCTTATGATCGATTGGGAAGAAGAGCCCAACTATGGTGTTGTTTGTCAGAAGTACTAAAAAATCATGTATGAGTATGCATATCATGTTAACAACACTAATAGTATTCAGGTTCCTACAGTGCCAAAAGCAGTAAATACAAGTTACAAATATCAATCTAGAAACACTATGCTAGAAGGATCATATTTTTCTACTCTCTACTACAATAAGATTTGCACTAAACAAGAAATTAGGCAAATTTATGCCGCAAAGCGTACGCTTAATACAGGTTTAAAAAGAATAGATGGATTTTATCTTGTCTTCGAATTCCTTTTCTGCAATTTTAGGCATATATGTTTTCAAGTCATATTGACATTGTTAGAGACCCATCCATATCCGAACTAGGAAGGCAATGTCTGACACAGCATGACTCATTATGAGATAAGCTGAATAAACTCCGATGAAGTTCACTAAACATAATCTATTCGATACTAAAAACAAAAGGCACTAAGAGACGTTTCGCCTAGTTAAAGGTCCCAATGCATCAAGCCTATATCCATCTCCTACAAATCAATTAGTAAGTCAAACCTATCAAATTAGGCACGTCAACGAATCAAATTTTCAAAGAAAGGAAATAACGAAACAATGTCTTGCATGGGATTTTATCTGAAGAACCAGCTCTAATCTGCAAATATCTTTAAAACAAAACACTTATTGAGGTTTGAACAACTCTACAAGTAAGTAGTACAAGAAAGATTTCAACAGTAGAGCCTGAAGAGTTTGTTCCCATTTAAGCATTGTTTAATTACACAAATACAATGAATTATATATAAAATTTGAAACAAAAAAAATAAAAAATTCATAGCCAATGCATAACCAGAACTGAATGTTCTTCCATCTATCTTCATCCCTAGGGAAAGAATCAAGGGCGTATATACCATTTCTCTCACATTTTAACAGCTTTATGCTTTTGCATTTGTTTGTTTGTATACTATTAATTTAGCCCCAAATTTAGCACCATTCTATCAACAAGCTTTTTTACTCGGTGGAAAATTTTATAGTGCTCGACGTCAAAATCATAATTCAGCTTAAATTATAAACATGAAAAACCAGCAATGCCATAGAACTATTCAATAATTGATATCCAAAAAAAAAAAAAATTAAATATCCGTAACGAACCTCATTTACTCCGGAATTCAAAAACTGGAATGTGAAACCAGAGGGGAATTTACCGCGACTAATTCCACGCTGACGCAAGAAAATAAAATAAAAAACAAAAACAAAATCAGTTCGTTTTTATTTTGAAAAAGAAATTTCAATATAAAGTATGTGAAAAGAAGAAATTGAAGGAAATAACCGTTTGGTTGCCCTTTAGATCTGCTTCAAGGTGTGGAGTCAGCAGAGACTAGAGAGAGACAGACCCAAAACCACCCGCCAGAAAATAGAAACCCAGCCAAAAAGGGAGGTTCAATTTGAAAAAGGGCAAATTCCATTTACATCCCATGTGGTTTATCTAATTACATTTATTTGATCATAATTTAGGAATCTCATCCCTAACCTTCCTCTATTTTTCATAATCTAACAAAAACATATTCATGTCAGTTTTACTAGTGTATTTACTAAAAAGTAGTTAAAATTCAGTATTTTATGATCGTATCTTACAAACAAGTGGAAGCTTTCAGAAAAATCAAAGAGTCTAAAATGCTATAAAATTCAAACAAACAAGAAATCATAACATACATAGTCGTTGTATTTTGTACAGCATATTTATTTATTTATTTTAATACAACAATTTCAAATGCATTAAAATTAAATAAAAAATCCATTTGGCGGGCTGCGATGTGTACCAACCAGGTAGGTTTTATATTAATTTCTGTCTTTTTCTATATCAATTGCTTTTTTAGATAAAGAATGATGACATTAATTTGACAAAAAGCAATATCATTAAATGTTATCTGATTTTTTTTTTATGACAAAAAATGCAAAACTTTATCACACCACAAACAAAACAAATAGATATGTTTGAATTTCACCAAAATAAATAAATAGATAAGTTTGAAAAATATAACAGAGTGAAAATCATTTCTCAGAAAAAGGTATGTATAGATTAAATGGACATATCGCTGTCCATAGTCTTCTTCAATACCAACAAAGTCCAACCAAGTGAGGAAAACCAAACTCTTCAATTGTTGACATTTAAACGTACAGTTATATCTTTTTTAATAAATCAAAAATATCATTAAATAATAATTGATATTCCAACAAACATCTTTGCTTAAACCTTATAGTTCTTTAGTTAAGTGAATGAATTATATTTTAAAAGTCACAGAGAAAAAAAAATGCACACCAAAAAAAAGAAAAAATCTTTGCTTAATTGCTTGTGCCTTCTAAATGCTCCTTATTTGATATAAAAATGCTATTTCAATTTCTCAGTAATAATGATCTTTAGGTAATAAATTAATTTATGCAATAATTAGTGAGCATTTTTTTTTTAAATTTTGCTATTCTAAAACAGACATTTTTTAGTCATGTAAAAAATAAATATAATCCATTTTTAATAATTATTGTTGAATCACTTTACTAATAAAAAAACAAGGACCTAATGGAGCCCACAAGAAGTTGAAATGTATTTTTTTTTTTTATATATATATATAGACAAGGAGGCAAATAAAGAAAGGGTCACGTTTTTCTCAGCGAAGATGGTCACGTCAGTTGTAGATAGTTCTCTAAGTTAAAGAAGAAGATCGTTGCCGACATGTCTTCCACTAGACTATATTTATATAATATTATATTTAGGATTTTAGGCATACGCTACGCATAAATAAAGATCTCCCTTTCTCTTTCCACATTTTTTTTCTTCTCTTTTTTTATTTTTATTTTTTATTTTTTCATGTTCTGAAACAGCAAACGAGAAATATTTATATACGTTACATATATAACTACCTTATCCTTTTGGGGCACGGTCCACGGAGCCTTTTTCCCCTACTACATAGACATTTCGTTTATATATATATATTTTTTATTTTGTTTGCATATGTGCCTTCTAAATCTTTTTTTTTTTTGTTTTTTATATTCCAATGCTTTTTAATTTTCAAAATTTTTATACCAACAGTTTTTCATTTTTATTACTAATTTTTTTCGTTAAATATAATGATTTCAGTGCACATAATTTTTTTTTATGATTTCAAAAGTATAATTGTCATTTAAATATTTTCTTTTAAAAGTGTTTTTTGCTGATTTGTATTTGTTGAAAAGAAAATTAAAAGTTACCATACATATTCTAAATTTAAACCTTTTTAGCAGCTAAATTAAAATCAAATTCAAAGAACAAAAATATTCAATTTTACAATTTGTTTTTGCAAATGCAATTTGGTATAAAAAGAGATATGTGCATTGGAGCAAAGATTAATGAATTTTGTTCTATGTAAAATAAAAACATTGAAATTGATAGATATTTAAAATTATTATTGATAATTTTTTTGTCAGATATTTAAGAAAATTCTTGCAATTCTTTTTTTAAATTTTAAATAAGAAAAAATTAAAATATTTATTGTACTTTTTAAATTATAATCGAAAATAAATCATAACTAACGGAATTATAATAAAAACAATTACTTACGTGCAAAATTTATAGACCAAACATAAAAAATAAAAAATAAATTATTATTATTATTATTATACTGTTTTATAGCTCCACACGTGGCGTCTCTCTCTTTCTCTCATTAGACGACCTCTCCACTGTATGTATAACCGAGGTTTTGCTTTCATCTATTAGTATTACACACGGGTCCTCTTTTCCTTCACTCCAAGATCTAAATTTTTATATTTTGCGCCTCCAACTTCTACCTAATTCGTACTCAGCCCCTGATACATTAAATTTTTCCTTTCTAAGTTATTCACGCATGGTAATTTGACTTGGTCAGAGTTGTTGATTTTTATGAGAAATGGGTTTTTAATGTTAAATTTAGAGATTATTTTTCCTTCTAATTATTAGTAATTTGTTTTATTGATTATATATGTTGGAGTAATACTAAAGGTATGAAATAAATGTACTAGGTGTCTATCAAATAAATACTATGTGTCAATATTTTATTAATTAACATATAAAATATAATTTTTATCAAAAAATTATTAAATTTAACTTAGTTATGAAAAAATAAATTTTTAAACAAATAAACACAACTAAATATAAACTAATTAAATATTGACAGATGACATTTGAAATACATCCTAGGACATTTATTTAAAACCATTGGTATTATTTTATAAAAGAGTTTTACCAATGTTGTTTTTGGATTTTTATGTGAATTTGTAAATTACATATATATTTAATATTTAGCATCTATGTTATTTAAATTTAATAATAGTTGCTCTGATACCAACAANAGAAGAAGTAGAAGGAACTGTGCTCATAGCTGTAGAGAAGGGATTAAAACTATCTGTAGATCTTCGAGAAGGTTGCATGATAAAAGGAATTCTTTCTCTCCGAAACCAGAACTAAGAAATGTTCATCAAACTAGGACGATAATAGAGTACGTGGCATTGTTATACCAGTACACGAGGTCTGAAGTCACAGGGACAACTTCCCTACTAGTTAAGTTCAAGGGACATAAATGTCAACATTTATATTGCCAAATTTTATTTAATTTAAAATATATAAGTGCGAAATATTAAAAGAAAATTTGTAAATCCGTACCAAATTTATAAAAAAATATTGCCACAATCCCTTTTATAGATTAATCCAATTCATTTATTAACGAACTATAGTATGATAAAGACACTACTTAAGAATGAAGTTTTGTCAAATTTTCCTTTTTGTAAAAGTTGAAAGTACAAGCAAGTGAAAAAAGTTAATCATTTCACAGCAGGGTTTTCTTTTCTTCAATATTTAAAATTGCTACAAAAAGAATGCTATTGAATTCCAGTAGTTCTATAAAACTTTTTTTTGGTAAAAGTAGTTCTATAAAACTTTGATTGCATAATGTTATATATTATATTAAATAACCTTGAAACTTCACCATAAGTTAATGATGGATTTAACAAAAAGAAACAGAAGTTAATGGTGGGTGTTTTTGTCAGAGGAGAGGTGTATTAGTAAACAAAGTCCATAGTTTCACCAAAAAAAAAAAAGTAAACAAAGTCCATAGCGCTAGCAGCATAGCACAAAGCAAGGCCTTTAAAAGTAAAAGCAAAATTGCCTCTTTGAAATGGGAGGCTCAAAAGCCGTAAGACAGCCAAGCTTCAGAAATCGGCACGCCCACCAAAGTGATAACCATTGACCCCCTTCATAATTTTTCACCTTTTTAGGTCAGAAGCCCTTCAAGTTTTCAAATTTTAGATGTCTTGCACGAAATCTTATTTATAGTTGCATATGGGAATTAATGAAAGTCAAAGTGCCGCATAGTTTTATTTTTTATTTTTGTATGAATTTGATATTAAAAAAAAAAAAGAGCATAAAACTATGACATGCAATATTGTTATTATATACGAGCCAATGTCTTATGAAGTAATATTATGCTAAGCACTTATCCCATCAATTTTTAAAATATTAGTCTAGCAAATTAAACAAATTCAATAATATTCAAGGACCATAATAAGTAAGGATGTGCATCGGTTAAAATTTGACTTATTTTGAAAATAACCAATCCGATCTAATTAGTAATCTTTTTTTTTTCAATCCGATTCGATCCGATCTATACATTAAATCTAATCCAATACAATTAGTAATTAGATTGGATCGCTTTGGTTAATCGGTTTGGCTTCAACTTTTATTTAATTTTTTAAAACTTTTTAAAATTTAATTTTTTAGCTTTTTTTACTTTGAATATTTGACATTTCGGCTATTTTTTGTATCAAAAATTTATTGTGCTTAAATTTTGTTTAAAAATTATATTTTTTTTCAAAACCTAACGCATAAAGTACCCACTAAGTAATCCATAAAAAATTATATTTTTTTTCAAAATCTAACACATAAATGATTAAAAAAATAACAGGACAAATAAACATATTAAATTAAAACAAAATTACTATATTAATATAATAATCCAGTAATTTAACTCCAAATTTAAACTAATATAACAAAGCCTACATACCAATAATATTAAACTAATTGTCATATGTTTTGTAAAAAATAAAAAATAAAAATAAAAAATAGTCGGTTTGGATTAGATCGGTTTTTAACATCCCGAACCAAATCAAACCAAACCGAACTTCAGTTTTTAAAACCGATTTAATCCAATTACACTAAAATAACCGATCCAAACATATTAAATTGGATTGGATAGTCGATTTTTTTTACACTCCTAATAAAAAGAGATAGTCTTAATATATTATTGGTCAATCTTATAAAAATATAAAAAAAAACTAAAATTAGAATATATAATTCAATTTCAGATATTTTTACAAATTCAAAATTTTGAAAACAGTAATAACTTATTATGATTTCATATTTGAGTTTACTTATCACTGTAAGTTTTCAAAAACTCGATTATGGTTTTTTAAGCAAAAACTGAGATTTTTTTTTTATCTAGCATAATTAATGAGGTATGTACTGAGTTTAAACTTTTGAACCAATACCATCGTAGAACTGATATAAAATTATGTCACTTGATGTTGGAAAAAAAATTAGATAGAACTGACATATACGTTTTGTTTTTCATTTTTATCAGTAAATCTATATGATATATTTTATTTTTTTTGTAATTATTCAAATGCATTTAAGATGTTATTGAAACCCGTGGTTGGTTTTTTTTTTTTCCAACAAAACGAAAAAAAAAAGACCCGTGGTACAAGATACTTTGACTATTCTCATCCCTTATTGCACGACCATGATCGACAATGGAGTTATTACCCAAAAGAAAAAACGATAATGGAGTGGACAAATCTCAACCTATTAAGTTGCCACTTTTTATTTTAATAAAAGCTTATTATAGAGCACTGAAAATCATCAACTTAGATATTTATACATATATTTATTCTATTCATAGTCTATTGAAATATCATTTTGAAATTACGAGACAAATAATCTATTTGGAAAGACAGCCAGTTATTATTTCTTCACATAATGATTAGTTTTAATTTCCATATCCATATTGAAAGAAAAAAAGGTCTGTCTGCAAATTCGTCCTTTGCATTTGAAAAGTAATAATTTATAATTTATTTTTCATTATAATTTCTAATTTTTTTAGACAAGAATTGTGATATATTATAAACTAAAATGGAGAGAAAATTTCACAAAGGTCTAGTTGAATTCAGAACCTGATACTGAAAGTGTATTTTCAAAAAAATGACTAGATTTTCTTTTTCCATTTTACAGACAATATGAAAAAAAAAATTAATTGTTAAACTATTTATTAATCAATTTAAAAATCAAACTTAAAACGAAATAAATTATAAATTAATATTTCGATTTAGATCGTTTTAGTTTAGGGGAAAAAAAATTAAATGTTAGAATTATTTTTATGTTTTTTTATAAATATTTTCTTTTATTTTTGTTGTGAGCAGAAGAAGGTGAAAATTAAAAAGCCCAACAGAGGAAATGGAGGTCGTCCACGAGGAAGTCAGAATCTTGGTGCTCTAGTTCCAATCGGATGGTGATGGAGCAAGTGGGACCATACATCCATTCATTTTTTCTACTGACATGTCACAACAAAGTGGAAAAAACAGTAGGCAACTGATTAATTAGAAAGAAAGTTCTAATTTCTCATCATAGTGACAAAAACAAACTATTTATCATTCGACATTATAATAGTATTTACCACCTAATATTATAATAATATTTATATAAAATCAATATATTTATAAATTATATGAACGTATACATAATTATAAAGTATATTATATTATATATAAAGATAACATAGAATACTGGCGTTAAAAAAATAAAAGAATACACATAATATTTTTTTCCATTAGTAGCCGCTCACTTAATTTCCAAACTCCCCTCTCCCCAACCAACCATGCCATAAAGTCACGTAGCACGAGCTTTTGTTTTTTTTTTTTCTGTAAGAAATTTTTTTTTATCTAAATTGAAATTATAATTCTAAAAAATATTTAACTAATGGATTAATTTATATATTTTTTTAATCTGATAAAAATTTACAATGATAATTTACATAGCTAAAACTAATTTTTGATTATGTTCGGTATAGTTTTTATTTTTAATTCTGCTTATTTTATACTTTTTTAAAAATATTTTAAAAAAAATTAGTGTTATATAGCTTTGATAAAAAAATTATAAAATTCAAAAACATTTTTATAAAATAATTTACATACTTTTAAAACAGTTTTTAAAATTTAAAAACTGTTTTTAAATTTCGAGAACCTGACCAGAACCTTTGTTTCTTCCCAGAAAGTATTGCCATTTATTAATTTGATTGGAGAGCCATTTTTCACTTTTACTTTTTATCTCAATAAAACTTATATTCATATTTGCAAAGCAGCACCTTAGTTTTTGTATTTGCACTTTCAGGCCCCAACTTTCATGATAATTCATTCGAGTAAATAAGATTAAGAGTATAATAATACTTTTATTTTATAACAAAATAAAAACAGCATTATTATACTAATTAAAACGAATTGAGCAAAAATGATAAAATATCTAGAAGCGAAAAATTTGACTAAAATCTCATTTGAGTAGCATTTTATTTTTATTTTTATATTTTAACCAATTGAAAACATGGACAAATATCTTGACTATGTGGAGAAAATCTGAATATATGTTGAATAATGAAAACTAAAAAAGCTTTTACATTAAAGTATATATTTGAAAATGAGGCATAAGTTTTTTACAAATAAAAATTAATGGTTGCATTTGACTTCCCTTTTAAAAAAAATTGGAAATATAAAATTGAAAAAACATAATTTTATTAAATGCAAAGTAAGCGAAAAAGAAAGATGTAATAAATGAAGTATTAAAAGGTTTATCAATACCAATTATATGTCAGGGAAAAAAAAAATTAAAGAAGAAAAAAACACCCAAGAAGACCACGTCAACATGCAAAATCAAAAGGAAAATGCTTTTGTCTTTTTAAATGTGTTTATTCGTGGCAATAGAAAGAAAAGGTGGTATCGTCTAATCACGAGGAAGAGAAAGACGGAGACTAGCGTAGCCAGAAGAAGATGAGCCGAGCCGATCCAAGACGGTCAAACCGGCTCGAGCCGTATGTGAATGCGCTTGTCGGATCCATCTAAGCATCCTCGACCAAGAACGTCCAAATCGCTGATGCTACAACCGCAAAGCCGTATTTCTGTGCTATCCACGTGTCGGAGTATAATTGGTTGGATAATGTTCTCTTTTTTGTTCCTCCTTCCCCCACTTTTAAAACCTCGTCGGAACAGAGACTGGGACTATCTTCTCCTTCATCGGAGGCCTCTTGTCCGCTCAGTGGGTAGAGAGAGAAAGTGCAAAAATTTAGAGAGAGAGAAAGCGCATAGACTGAGTCTTGTACTTTCTAGGGTTAAAGTTTTTCTATATATATGTTTATATTTTCCTTCTTCAATTTTTTTTTTATTCTCAACCGAGAACCAGAAAAAAAAATGTAAAGAAAAAGAGAGAAACAAAGAGAAAGTCGGGAGCTTTGAGGTTGAAGATTGTGATTCTAGCTAATTTTTCTTGGAATTTTTTACTCGGGAGAGAAAAATTTGCGTCGATTGTAAGTTACTTTATGTGTTTGTAATTATCTTTGTTTTTTTTTTACCAGGTATTCTTTTTAATAACTCCACGGAAGAAGAGGCTTCGAGCTCAAGCAAAGTTGTAATACAAATTTGAAAAGTCAAAAACAGAGTTTTTTATTTTTATTTTTTTCCCCTGGGAAAGCGATACTTTCTGGAGGAAGGTTTTCTTGGTCACTGGATTAACCAGTGAGAAAAATTTGCATTAAATAATTTTCAAAGTTGTAATGGGGTAGGCTTTGGATGTTTAATTTGGACGAACAAGTTTCATTATTTAAAAGGTATTGAACATTGGTTTGGTGGTTTATGGACAATTGAAGCAAATGTTGAGTGAAAGTTGACCCAAGAACCTGATTGGAAAGATGACAATTCTGTAAATATTGTATACAGAAAGAGGGTAACATGGGGAATTCGGGTATAATTTGAGGGTCGCAACATGAGTTGCAGTGGGAGGTACAGAGGAGGTGAAGAGAGGGAACAGGAGCACCGGGTTTTGCGGAGGTCCGTTGATGCTGAACCCAATTCGGTCTCCCAAAATGGTTCGACAACGACCACGCAATTGACGATCGACGAGAACTTGCTGGTCGACCCAAAAGTTCTGTTTATTGGGTCCAAAATTGGTGAGGGAGCTCATGGGAAAGTCTATGAAGGAAGGTCAGTGTCAATTCCTTGTCTATCGGTTCTATAAAGTATTGAAACTCCTGTGAACAATTTATTTTAATTTTCATTCTTGTTGGGTTAAAGTACATATGCAAACATTTTTTTATATATTTGTTGGACTTTATTATAATGGCTACTGTACGAGTTATGTTCATGCAGAATTTATTGTAGTGAGGATAAGCTTATCGGAATTAGTTTTGGTCGGGACTGGATTTTTTCTACCAAAAAAGTGAAAACTCCTCGAATCCTGCAAATCACTTTACTTTTAAGTTGTACTTGAGGCTTCTTTGTTGAAGACAGGCAGAGAAAGAACTCCACTTTTGAAGAATTAGAATTGTGGTTTAAATCTGATAGTGTCATGTCTATTTTCATGTAATAAATTTCACAGTTGTTCCTATAATCCTTTCTGAGGTGGCAAGTTAACTTCCATGAATTTCAGTAGCCATGTGGATATATGCCTATTTGTTTGCTGATGTATTTTTGTTATCTTTAAACTGACAAGAGTTGTATACTAATGTTAGTATCATAAAAAAAAATATTTTTTTTCCAGGCATTGATTTCTTGAAGTAATTCATTGTCATTTTATGTTCTAGTTAGTGTCTATATATATATATATATATATTTTTTTTTTTTTTGGGGACAGCAATTCTAGTTATTATATGTATCTATTGATTTTCCAGGTATTGTGATCAAATTGTTGCCGTCAAAGTTCTCCATCGTGGGACCACTTCTGAAGAAAGAGCTTCACTGGAGAATCGTTTTGCCCGCGAAGTTAACATGATGTCTCGAGTGAAACATGAAAACCTTGTTAAGGTGAGTTCAGAACCATATCTAATCTTGGAAGTTCCTTCACTCTGAGGCTTTGTGAAATGGAGGATCTATAAGTACAGATTTCTAAACTTTTGTATGCCTTTTTATTTTCGTGCTTGTACACAACCAATTGGTTTATAGTGTATCTGCCATTATGGTTCAACTGGTTTTATGCATTTCTCATGTTTGCAGTTTATTGGAGCTTGTAAAGATCCTTTAATGGTGATAGTTACTGAATTGTTACCTGGTATGTCACTTCGGAAGTATCTATTTAGTATTCGTCCAGAAAAATTAGAACTTCATGTGGCGATAAAGTATGCCATTGACATTGCTCGTGCCATGGAATGTCTACATGCCAATGGGATTATACACAGAGATCTGAAACCTGGTATCAGTTTGCTAGTTTAAGCTGTATTTTATTACTGACCAGGCTATTGGTAGATCTTGTACTGTTCTTTTAACTTTAACGTCAATTTATGTTACATTTTCCTATTAATATCTGAATCTTAAGCTTGAGTTGGGATGAGCTGCAATAGTTTCATTTCTCTTCCCTTCATTTCATTTGAAGTTGAACTGTAGAGGTGTGCTTACAACTTATTCCAGTACGGTTGTAGAAACCTAATTTGCTGGCGATGATACATTGTTTGTATGCGTTTGAGCGTGTGTATGTTTCATTTTTTCTGTTCACATGATCAACTAGTTTATGCTATATTAAAGCAACAACAAGTGTACAGCCAAAAAAAATAAAAAATTCAAATAAAGGCACCTTCGTCAGTTAAAAATAAATGCAGTCTAGTTTTACGTTTTTTCCGTAAATTTGGGATGATGATATTTCTTATTTGACATCATTAATGCATAATGGGTTTCATTTTCTTGGATCATGAATAGCTTGAACATGCAATGAGTGCATCTTCATTTTACATTTGCAATTTTTTTTAAATGCAGACAATTTGTTGCTTACGGCAAATCAGACGTCTGTGAAGCTTGCAGATTTTGGTCTTGCAAGAGAAGAATCTGTGACTGAGATGATGACTGCAGAAACTGGAACTTATCGATGGATGGCTCCTGAGGTTTGTGCCTTCTGGCTAGCATAGGGCCTATGGTGCCAATACCACCATATAATACGTAGACATCGTCAAAGTATGATTGTTTAAGTCGATCTTCCATTTTGTTTATGCTGAATGGAATACATTGGTCTATGACTAGTGATTTATATATTAGTATCATGATGTATGAGTCTTATGGCAAGGAATGACACCATAAACTTGCTGTCCAAAATATTTAAACGTGCTGTCCAAAATATTTTTCTCTATTCCAAACAAGTTGGCTATTTTCTACCTGGTTGATGAATTTGTCCCTGGAGGTCTAAACCCTCAGTTGAAGGCTTGAAGCATACTTGCATTTAGATATATAAATCTGATATGTGGTTCACAATGGTGAAATGGTTTAATTATAAACCCTAAGGTATTTTGGCAAAAAATGGGTGTCTTATTACAAACCTAAAGTTTATCCATTTAAATAGTTTTACTGGTTTATGTTACCCATTTGCATTGAATGTTATATGGTCTACTTGTAATCTATCCTACTTTGCCCACAATTTACCCTTTTGCAGTTGTACAGCACTGTGACATTGCGTCAAGGAGAGAAGAAGCATTATAATAACAAGGTTGATGTATACAGTTTCGGAATTGTCTTATGGGAACTTTTGACAAACCGCATGCCGTTTGAAGGCATGTCCAACTTGCAGGCTGCTTATGCTGCTGCTTTCAAGGTATGAAGAATTCATTTATGTTTCCTCTGTGAATACATTTTGTCATTATGATATGCTTTCTGGTTCTGTTTTTGGTATCTGTTTGATGGGTATGATATGTTTTCTGTTTCTGTCAATTTGAGAATGCAAGGTCATCCTAAGAAATTATTTATTTTATATGTTCTGAATATCATGAACGATATCACTTTTCTTGCATTTTCACATAGAGATATTGTTGACACATGAGAATGCAGCAAGAAAGGCCTAGTCTTCCAGAGGATATATCCCCTGATCTTGCATTTATCATACAGTCATGTTGGGTTGAGGACCCTAACTTGAGGCCGAGCTTCAACCAGATAATCCGCATGCTGAATTCATTTCTCTTCACTCTCTCACCTTCGTCATCATTCTCTGACACTAACGAGGCAGCAGCTAGTAATGGTTCTATGAATGACTTATCTGCTCGGACAAGAGGAAAGTTTGCTTTTATTCGGCACCTTTTCGCTGCTACTAAAAGGACCAAGAACTCGCAATGAGCTGGTAAAATTTTGAAAAAAGTTTTATCTTTTTGTTCCAACTCAGGAACATAGGCATGAGATAGAAGATGTAATTTTTAACGAGTTTGTGATTAATACGCAAATTATGATGATTAGCAAAGTATAAGAAATGAAATGCTGAAAAGAAATCATGTTGATGGCGGAACTCATTTAGAGAAGAGCATAGAGAAGTAGAACATTCCACATTGTCCAGTTGTCTTTTTGTTGGATTTGGCTCTCTTAATTCCCATGAGCATGGAGGATCTCTCTCCATTTGGCTCTCCACTACTTTATCTTCTGTTAATTCAATGAAGTTAATGGTTACTAACTAATCGTGAATTTTAAATTGGAAATTATTCTCATAGCACCAAAATGCTATGAACTTCGTTTTTATATCCCTAGAAGTAATTGTGCCAAATTATAATATTTAAATTGGAAAGTTTAGTATTTATTATATTTCTTAAACTTTAGATCATTCTCAACGATGAATGTGATTTGTTCTGTATGTAGCATAAAAATTGACATTGTCCAATAATAGAAAGTTAAATATAAAATTGATTTTTTATGATTATGTGCATAAAAATTTATATATTTTTATTAATTAATTATAATTATATTTGGAAATAATTGACTTTTTAAAGAAAATTTAATTTTTTAATTTTTTTTGCAATGCCTAATAGTCTCTAAAACTGATATGGGGAGGCATATCAATTTAATATTTATTTTAAACGTTATTATTAAAAAAAATATTGTTTATATTATTTATATAACATGTTTATTTTTAGAATCTACATTGTAATGTTCTTAATTTATAAAATATATTTATTGGAAAATAATAAATATAATTTATAGTCAACAATAATCAAAATAGAGATGCCATCTAGAAATAAAAAAAAGGGGAAAAAATTGTATTTCACTATTTTCACTTGAGCACCTTTTAAAACAACTATCATTCTTTTTTGATGAATAAAACAACTATCATTACTTGACATCATAAGGAATAAAAAAAAAAAATTTGATTCATAAAGAGTTTTTAAACTTTATAAAAAAATTTACCAAAACAAAAAAGAGAATGAGGCCTATGAACACGAAAGAGTTTTTGAACTTTATGCTTAGTTAAGGGGAAAAAAGTGTTTACATTCCTTGAGGTAGGTTTGTACTTTGTATTACCAGAAAAAGTTCGCTCGAGGTAGATTTGAGGTTTTTTTTTGGTAATAGAGGTAGGTTTGAGGTAGGTCTAAAGAAATCACCCAAAAAAAAAAAAGTAAAGAAAAGAAAAAGTAGGTCTAAAGAAGACATTTAAGCTTCACCAAAAAGAAGACGACATTTAAGCCGTTTATCATGGGTGGTCCGATGGAGATCCGATCGGATTCTGAAATCCCTAAAACCGAAACTCAAACACCACAAGTAGATGCGTTCTAAATAATTGTTGTTTTAGCTTCAATGGAGGAAACCCAGTTGCTAAAGCTTCGTGCTTGCCAAGATGCGGGCACCCAAAATCCTGACCTCTGTCTTCCATATATGAAAACCACCCAGAGATCCTGAATGAAGTTTCAGGGTCAGCTCATGGAACATGCTGAGAAGCACAGGGTCCTCCATGTTTTCCAAGCTTCTTCAAGTTCAAGGGCTCTCTTCCATGAAAGAAGCAGAGCAGGCCCAAGCTTTCCTTACCAAAGCAGGCTTCTTTGCTCACAACCCAGTAATCGCTAAGCTTATCTCGTTCGCGACCCTGTCTCCATCTGGTTGCCTCGTGTATGCTCAATCCCTGTTCGAAGAGACTTCCATGGACGACCCTTTTATTTGTAACACTATGATTAGAGCTTACACCAACAGTGTTTTCCCCATCAAAGCTATACATATTTATAACCATATGCACAACTTGAATGTTGGGACTGATAATTACACCTACAATTTTGCGCTCAAGGCGTGTGCCAGAGCTCTGAAATGCAAGGAGGAAGATGCTGTGAAATCTTATGGTGTGGGTATTGCTCGCAAGGGAGCTGAAATTCATTGCCGGGTTTTCAAGTTGGGGTTCGATTGTGATTTGTATGTCCAGAATTCTTTGGTTTTTGCTTATTCTCATTGTGGGTTTATTGGACCTGCACGTCATGTTTTTGATGAAATGATAGAGAGAAGCGTTTCTTCTTGGAACATCATGATATCGGCATACGATCAGATCAATGATTTTGAATCGGCTGATGATCTTTTTCTTTTGATGCCTCAGAAGAATGTGGTTTCTTGGAATACATTACTGTCGCGGCACGTGAGGTTGAACGAGATTGAAGCTGCAAAGCAGTTGTTTAAAGAGATGCCGGAGAGGGATGCAGTTTCTTGGAACTCTATGATTGCTGGTTATATTGAGGTTAAAGATTATGATGGAGCATTGAATCTCTTCCGCCAAATGCAAAATTCTAAGGTTGAAGCTACAGAAGTAACACTTATATCTATACTAGGTGCTTGCGCTGAGACAGGAGTATTGGAGATAGGGATGGAGATTCATAAATCATTGAAAGAAAAAAAGTACAAGATGGAGGGATATTTAGGCAATGCCCTTGTGGATATGTACGCAAAATGTGGGAAATTGAGTTCAGCCAGGGAAGTGTTTAATGAGCTGAAAATGAAGACTGTAAGTTGTTGGAATGCGATGATTGTGGGGTTGGCCGTCAATGGTTACTCTGAGGAAGTTTTGGATTTATTTGCTGCCATGGAAAAAAGGCTTGATAAGGTTAGACCTAATCGAGTTACATTCACTGGCGTTTTGATTGCTTGTAGCCATAAAGGTTTAGTGGAAGAAGGAAGTTGGTATTTCAATCATATGATCCAGAAATACAAGATCATGCCTGATAAAAAGCATCATGGTTGCATGGTCGATCTTCTAAGCAGAGGGGGATTGTTATATGAAGCCTACCGAATAATCGAAACCGTGCCTCGCGAGGAAAGCATCATACTGTGGAGAACTCTGTTGGGTGCTTGTAGGGTACATAGAAACGTGGAGTTGGCAGAGAAATGCTTCCAGCAACTTGCCAAATTGGAGCCTCTTAAGGATGCAGATTATGTTTTGTTATCTAACATCTATGCTGAAGCTGAGAGATGGGATGATGTAGAACGCTTGAGGAACGACATGAACAACATGGGAGTTCTGAAGATTCTTGGCTCCAGCCATATAGAGATGAAATAAAAGAATAAGTAGTACGCTATCATCGGTAAATTCAGTATTTTTCCCAATCAAATCAAACTACAATTATGTTTTAGTATTATGATTGATATCTGTGGTTGGCTTTGGATTTCAATAACAGCCATCAATGAGTTTAACAAGTTTCTGACGGAAACAAAATGTTCAAGCTAATGGATGTGAATGGACCACATTGATGATTTGTGTTCATAAATGGGGATGTCAGTGAGATACCTTTTTCCATGTCTTGTTTTGTTCTATATCTGGCAATGATGCTCCTATCTGCCTATGTTCAGTTATTTCGTGTCATTGTAAGGCCATCACCTGGTCTAAGGGTGTTCTAGGAGATGTCATTATCCACCATTGTCGAGTTCATATGTGAAAAAAATTTCACTTGGTAAAAAAGATGAAAGAAAATAATTGTTTCATTCCGAGTTTTGGAAAACAAAAAAAATGTTTATGTTCTTAATACGAAAATTGAAACTTTTTGCAGTGTTAGAGCTGTCAAATTTAGCAGTAAATTTCAATACTTGAATCGGCTGGGACAATTCAAAGTATATCTTGAACAGTGAAGCTTGTTTTAATCATGTTAGAATTGACTATTGTAAAATGATGTTTCAAGTTTTAAACTTTTGAACTTAGCAAATGGCGGAAAGAAGAGTTGAAGGGGAACACCAGTTTCCACCTAACTTGAGGGGTAGGTGCAGCATGAGAAAGTAGAAAGAAGGAAAAAAAATTGTAAATTTAAATTCACTAATTTTATTAATTAAATTTGTGATATTCTATATTTATATTATTTTATCGAAGTTATCCAATTAATAATCTATTATATCATTTATATTTAGCTAGTAAATTCCTTGTAGCATTGCCAAGAGGGTTATTAGGTCTATTGTCACTTTTGGAGGCATAACTTTTTGTGCTCGATTCAGAAACAAAATTCAAATTCACACCCGTTTTGTTTTGTTTTTTGTTTTTAAATAAATAATTTAGCGAAAAAAGATATTATTTAGGCCTGACAACGTGTCGTGTCATTTCATGGTCGTGTTAAATTTTTTTCATCCAAATTTAATTCGTGGAGCATTCGTGTTGAACTGTGTTCGTACCATGTTAATTTGTGTCTACTAGGTTTAAATACATATTCAAATGATATTCTAAACATCGTAAAAAAATATGTTAGCATACTAAAATTCATCATATGTAAAATATTACAAATTAAAACTATATTAAATATTTATGGTGGCTAAAAAAAAAATATGTATTACAATTGTAAATTTAAAAATATTCAAAATATTATAAACCAAATTAAAATTGTATATCTAATATAAGTAATAAAAATAATAGAATCTAAAATAAAATATCAATATAAAAATAGATATAAAAATTGTTATTTTTTAATGAAATAAAATATGAATTTTATAGTTTTTTTAAAAAAATAATTAAATTAATATTTTTTTATCGTGACACATCATGTTAAAGTGTTTTATAATGTGGCACTGATATCAATCTGATCTAATATTGCAGACCTAATTTCATAAATTATTGTATCGTATCATACCGTATTATCGTGTCGTATAACATTTTGTTAATTATTATCCAAAAAAGAAAAAAAAATCTTTAGTAAAAAGAAAAAGGTCATATTCTATTTATTATATTTCTTTTTAACATCTAGGGTGTGGGATTTGAGGGAAATTAAAAATCTTTATTATAATATATAGTAAAATTTGATTTTTTTGTAACCTTTCTGAATTTGAATTGAAAAAAAGTAAACACCTGTCATATGTAGGGTGGGTAAAAACTGAATTAAACTGTTAAACTGAACTAAATTATTATTTTTGATTCAGTTTGGTTTGTTGTATAATCAAACTGCAACCAACGATTTAGTTTGCAATTTAGATGGTTTTTAGACCAAACCAATCCAAATCGTAGATTAATATATAATATAATTATAATATTTTTTATTATTAATGATATATTTATGTTTAAGATGTTTGATATGCTTTATATTTTTCTTTTTATGTTTGGGATGTTTACAATTTTTATTTTGGATTGTAATACTTTGTTTTAGTTTGAATAGTAATATTTTGAATTTGAATTTAGTACTGTAGTATTAAAATTAGTTTAAACTTTAAACTACAAAATTAAATTTTAGTTTAGTAGATTAAGTTCGACTATAAAATTAAATGTCTCAGTCCAAAACACTAAACAAAATTTAATTAAATTGTTCTTGAACGATTTAATTTAAATAATTCTAACTTAGCTTAATTTGTTATTAAACTAAATTATCCTATGCAATTTAATTTGAATTTTTTTTTAAAAAAAAAACAACTAAAATCCGCCCCTAGTAATAGGATAGTGGCTATCCCTTTAATTTTGGTGTAGAAATTAATTTTTAAAAATTACAGCAGTGTACCTTTTTATCAGTACGGAAAATTGCAGAACTTTTTCATTGCGCAAATTTTTTCATTTTGAATTGTTTATTGAAACTCAATTTCCATATAAAAATTTCTAAAAAAATAAAAAAGACGAGGATGTGTAATTTAGTAAAATATTAGAAAGTAATTTTCACAATTAATTTTTTATCAAACTAAATATACGATATATTGAACATTGACGAGAATTTGGTGAGCGAGAGGAGAAAATGAAACTTAAAAAAGAAAAAAAAGAAAAAAGGAAAAAAAGAGAGAGCTCAAATCCCGTCACAGTCAGTCATACGTACCCTAATTAAAAGTCCAACCGCCAGTATATTCTTGCGGGACTGTGAACCATTGAATGAAAATCCGATGTGCACGTGTCAAAATCAAGGTCAAGGTCTCGTGCAACTGTGTACCATAAAACGCATCGCTTTTGGCATTTCCCTGGAAAAACTAAAAAAGACCCAAGTCAATGCCTCTGCCGTAAGCTTTGTCGATGAGGTACGAGCTCTGAATTTCCTTTTTACGCAAACACCATAGAGAAATTCATTCTAGAGAGAGAGAAAAAAATAATAATAAATAAAGATTTTGCAGAAAAAGAAGAAGACCTTCCTTGGGATTTTGAGATCCGGAGGATGAAATACAGATTGAGGTACATGAACCTTCTTCGTTGATTATCGATTCGAATCCCTGTTTTTGAAGTAGCTGTTTTGTGGGTCAACTTATTGAGAAACAGAGCAAACTAGACAGAGAGATGAGTCTAGTCAGCAACTTATCCTTGAGCTTTCTTCTATATATTGTCTGATCAGAAAAGTCTAGAGGGAAAAAGTTCAATAACCACTATGATTACTCAGTTTCTTGTCGGTTTATGGGAAATGGGTTCTTCTCACTGAGTCCAGATAACCCAAACAGGGAGTTGGGTTTTTCCTTTTGGTTAGTTTACCCAACTGGGTTTGCTCCTGATCACAGAAACAGTCAAAGGTTTTTGGGGTTTCTCTGATGAGAAATGGGGGAAAATGCTGCAGCCTTGCACAATGCTGTGAACTCCGTTCAGGCATTAGGAAGGGGCTTCGACGTTAACTTCGATACTAGGTTGCTCTACTGCAAAGGAGTAGCAGGGTCTCGGATTGTAGAGGTTGATGACGAGCATTCAAGGGATCTTTGGCTGTACGATGATATAGTAGTACCCAATGTCTCCAGGGACATTAAGAACACTCAAGAGTCTATTGGGCGTCAAAGTTCTGGGGTTTGCAGCTTCCATGAGGTATGGAAAAAAGGGTTTTTCTTTAATTTAATTCTTATTCATGTCTAACGCTAAAATCGCATAATTAATTAATTTGTATTTCTGCTGTTCTTTTTGTGCTTTGCGAAGCTGATAGATTTGTGCATGTACAAAGTCTCACGGAACTGATGCTTTGAGTTTATGGTATTGGCGTTTGTGAATTGAGTTTAAGTTGAAATTAGAAGATACGAACTTGGTGGAAATGCCTTAATATTGTTGTCGTGGAGGAGGAAGTGGAAGAATGATGGACTTATAAGATCAGTGTTGACGTAGAAAAAGATAGCCAGTATAGATGAGGAGAGGCAATAAATTAATGGAAATTTATGGAAATTTTATTCTCCCCGCTATGCATTCTACTATGGGTCTAATCTGCTAGAAGTTTTTGAAACATTTCTTAACCACTTGGTGATATAGTACTTATTACTACATTATGTCACATTCTGTTTTTGGTATTACACTTATAACTGCATGCTTTGTCGGATCAACAAACTGACATTTACTCAAGCTCTATGTGTAATTAGATTTCTGAAATAATTTGGAATTCGTTGTCAAAGTAATGCTCAAGTTACCAACCATAGGGCCTCTGATGGGGTCTTGAACCGCCTTAATCTTTGTAAATAAAGCCAGGAATTGAGTAGGTATATAGGGTCGAGCACGAGTTAATGGAAGTATGGTTTGCAGGCAAGTGGAGCAGTAAAACCCCTCTTCTCAAACTCACCTAGGATGGAGTTGCCATCTAGCCTGAACTTTTTTTGCATCAATTGTTAATGATACACGAGTATAACTTTGTTACTCTTATTAATATTCATCCTATGGCATATATATTTAGTCAATAATCGGCTTGACACATTTTGACCTTTAGTTGTCATGGACTCATGCCTAATGCAAGAGACTAGGGACCAAATAAGAAATCGTTGGGCTACATGCCATCAATCAATACTAATAATCTAATAAAAGAAAGTGTGACAACTTTAGTTATATATCTAATGGATCTCAAGTTACAAATAAATCAAAGGATTAGCTGAGATGTTTCTTGCTGAGTGCTGGAGATAATAATCAAGAACATTGGTTGCATATATTGTTGGGCTTTGCTGCCTTGCAACGTATGTGGGTGTGTAAAACAAATTTTTATAGCTTTAAGGGCAGGAATGGAATTGGTTTAATTCTTCGAAGCTTTATATTGATGTATTGTATTGGAGTAATTAATATGTATTATTTTCATTGTGAATATGTTTTGTCCAATTTATTCAATGTTTGTACTTCTCTTGTTGAATGTTGCAGATGGTGGACTATTTTAATCAAAAGGCTGATCTATCTGAGGCCTTTCCTCTTGGCAGTTTTAATTCTGCATTTAGCTTCACTGGTTCAAAGCTTGTTGATGATGCAGCAACAAAGACCCTTTCTATGGATGGGTTCTATATTCCACTTGCCAAAGTTCATCTACATTCTGCTTTTGTATTGCAAGAAAATGTTAAACAAGCAGTTCCTACTTATTGGGACCCGATGTCCTTAGCAAGGTATGAATTTCTGTAATATTCGAGAGATATTAATTCTAAGATGGTGAAAACTTTCTCTGATTGTTACTACCTGTTCGACAGCTTTATCGAAAATTTTGGGACCCATGTTATAACATCTATAACTATTGGTGGGAAAGATGTGATTTATGTGAAACAACACCAGTCATCCCCTTTGTCAACCATGGAGATTAAGAACTATGTCCAGGATATTGGAAATCAGCGGTTCTCTGACGCAGAGAGTCATACAAGTTCAGGTCCAAAGAAAGTCAAGGATAAGGTTGTTCTGCTATTTCTTTGTCTTTGTCATCTTTGATTTGCCTAAATTTTAGCATCTGCAACATTTTTGTATTATTTAGCTAATTAATAAATTTTTGTATATCTTTTCTCATTGTCAGGGTGTTGATCCTGGCCTGTTCAACAGTCAAGGGATATATCCTCAACCCAATACTGCATCATATCTTGCAGGGAAAGAAGTAAGTAACACAGAATTAGCTTCCACTTGATGTACATTATTGGTGTCTTATGTTACCTATGCCAAAAAAATTTCTTCTGGTTTTACTGAATAAGTGAAAACAGACAAAATAAATTGCTTCTGTCTGTCAGCTGCATATTCCTATCTGTCAAACATAAGCGAAGTTATATTATGGAAGTTTTTAAGAGGTGCTAATGTCTTTTTTCTATCGGAAGATGCTTTATGATGGATTGATGTCCCATAAGTCTGAGCCATTAAGTGTTTTAGAGATTAAAATGCATATGGATCATCTAATATGCATATGGGTGGAAAACTTTTTGTTTCACTTTCAGGAAATCATGTTTTTGAAGTTTCTAATCGTTGATTGCTACTTTCCCAGAATTGATACAGTAAATTACTAGAAGCCTTCAACTAAGAATTTTTTGTAAATTTTATTGTTGCAGGATGTGACAGTTATTTTCCGGAGGAGGGGAGGAGATGATCTGGAACAAAATCACAACCGATGGGCAAGAACCATCAGATCATCTCCAGATGTCATTGAGATGACATTTTTCCCTATAACAGCTCTCCTTGAAGGGGTAACTGGAAAGGAGCATCTCATTCGAGCTATCAGTCTTTATCTTGAATGTAAGACAATTAACCTTAGTAGCTGTGTAAAAATGTTGTCCTCTAATATCCTATAGGATTGAAAGAATAAGTCTTCCTGCTGTAATGATTTATTTATGTATCTTTTGGTGGATAACTTTACACAGATAAGCCTCCAATTGAAGAACTGAGATATTTCCTAGAGTTTCAGATTCCTCGCATATGGGCTCCTGTACATGACAGGATTCCTGGTCACCAAAGAAAGGAACCTGTTTGCCCATCTTTGCAGTTCAGCATAATGGGGCAGAAACTTTATGTAAGCCAGGAGCAGGTATGAACATTTTGATGCAATTTATAATTTAGACCCAAAAATCCTCCATACCTTTGAAAGACTTGTAAAAGGTTAATGTTTTATTATATTGGTGGACAGGATAAATAAAACACCCTTTACTTCCCTCCACTCCTCTTTGCACAAAATCTGAACTCAATACCTGACCCGTTTACCTCCTATGCCTGTATTACATAGGATATAGTGCAACATTATGATGTAGCACCTAACATTTTCCCTGTATAGTAGTTGAATCTTTTTTGTTATGTAGTAGACATGAGTTTTAACTCAATATTAAAATGGACTAAATGATGGTTTTCTTAGATTACTAATTTTACTCTACAGTTACTGTAAATGCTTTTTTAATACAGAAACCTTTGATTTGAAAGGCTATATAGATTCTATTGGTGGGTTTATCAGTTCATTGAGATACCTGTGTAATTTTGAGTCATGTTTCATTGGACACATAACTGTTAGCTGTTCAAATTACATAAAAGCATCTGAGAATATTTTGGGGAAACCCTTTATAAAAGTTGATAAAATATTTCTCAACATAATTGCAGATATCGGTTGGACGTAAACCAGTGACTGGGTTACGGCTTTGTCTAGAAGGAAATAAGCAGAATCGGCTGTGTATTCATCTTCAGCACTTGCAGTCTCTTCCAAAGATCCTTCAACCGTACTGGGAAACGCATGTGGCAATTGGTGCTCCCAAGTGGCAAGGTCCAGAGGAGCAAGATAGCCGATGGTTTGAGCCAGTGAAATGGAAAAATTTCTCGCATGTGAGCACTGCACCTATTGAAAATCCTGAAACCTTTATAGATGACCTCTCTGGTGTCTACATAGTGACTGGAGCCCAGCTTGGAGTCTGGGATTTTGGATCAAGAAATGTCTTATACATGAAGCTATTGTATTCTAAGTTGCCAGGCTGCACAATACGAAGATCCTTGTGGGATCATTGCCCAAATGAAAAGTCGAAGAAATTGGCTTCTTCAAAAGGTAATTCCAATGCTGGTGACTCTAGTTCAGATTCAAGAGAAACCATTGCAGGCAAGAAGTTGGTGAAGTTTGTCGATATGTCTGAGATGAGAAAGGGGCCCCAGGATCATCCAGGTCATTGGTTGGTTACCGGTGGAAAGCTAGGTGTGGAGAAAGGAAAAATTGTTTTGAGAGTGAAATACTCTTTGTTAAATTACTGAGTTATGTTGATGTATACATGTATGTTGATGTGCAGTGCTGGTTTTTGTTAGCTAGATGCAGTGTCCTTATCTGTTGCATATAAAATTCGTCTTCACCATGCTTGTGAATTTTGTTAGTGTGATGGGACTGTGTACGATGAGAATGTGCGTTTTGGGTGGTTTTTCAACTTGTCAAGGTTTTTTCAGTTTTGATGGCAAAGCTAGTTACAATTTTAGTTAAAAAGGCTAAGCAAAGGAAAACAGTGAGTTTCTGTTTTCTCTTTTACAATTTGGTAAATGGGTTTAGATGTTGCTTTTTTTAACACAATGTTTTTATGTTTGACAGGATAACAACCTTTTGCTTATGTTTTTATCTCTGAAGTAATATGGTAAAGAAAAAAAACACAAAATCTGTAAGTTAGATGTTGATATAATGTTGATATAATTGAGCCAAAATATAATGTTGATATAATATTTAAAAAACAGTATTACATTTATAATCATAAAAAAAGGTTAGATGAGTCATTAAATAGCAAAATCAATAAGATAGTGACAATATGTATAAAGTTCACTTTAATTACAAAACCATAATGAGATCACAACTTATTATTATGTAGGTTGGAAATACACCAGCCATACCTGTACCTGTGAATCTATAAACATAGATATATTTAGAGCGTTTGGTTGAGGCATATAAATTTACTATTTAAAATTGCAGAAATAAGTCAACTTTTACCTTTTTAACTTATTTTATTTTAAAAATTAAAATTAAAAAGAAGTCAGGCAATACACTACCGTACACAAGGTAGAAAATAATCATCCTAATGGCATCAAAATCCGACCCACTTATTAATATTTAAACTTATGGATTTTATGTATAATTATTTATGCTGTTTAATTAAGTAGCCTATCTAAATCTCTCACAATTCACAAGGAAAGCGGGCGTAATTAGTCACCTCTGCGCTGAACAATAATATATATATATATATGAATTAAGCTATTATCACATATATATACAATAATAGTTATGTTAATGTATAAAATTTAATGGTTAACATGAAGTAATAAAATAAAAAATAAATTGATAAATAAGTTATCAAGGAAGTTTAATTATTTAAATCCCTTATTTTTTTATTTATCATTTAAGTTTAACTATTAAATTTTATACTTAACTATTATCATGTATACATAATAATATGTAGACTATATATAAATCCATCCTCCAAAATATTTTTCACCGGGCTTTGGATAAAGTGTTTCTAAAATTGACCACCTTCAAATGTCTGTCCAAACTGCCAATTATGATACACCACGTTGTTGCAAGTAAGAGTTTGACCATCACTGCTTATGACTCTGAATGAGAGGCTTTGACCATTAAGATACGAATTGCTCTGCCAATTCTGACCCCAGTTTCTGGTCATTGCAATCCAACCAGTTCTCGATCCTTTGATGAACGCTGCCTGAATGTCTCCTGAGCCTCCAACATTCGTTATCAGAACCAAATTGAAGTAAGAATGTCCATTAACGGTGAACCTTATACCTCCTTTCTTCACACATCGAACCCTGTAAAATCCAGAATTCAAAACTAACCAACCAAACCATTTTTCTAAGCAATCAAACACTATTTAAAAAAAAAAAAAAAAACCCCATTTTCAAAAATCAAAAAAGTAAAATCAAAACTACCTCCTAAAGAGAACAGGGACAATCCCAGCACGATACTCTGCAATCTGCAAGAAGGCAGGCTCTGCTAAATCGAAATGTTGAAGTGGAGGGTTACACCAACCTCCATTGTCGTTTGGCAGAGCATTATTAGGAGGACAGAAGTTAGTCGCCGTGACTGTAATTGCACCGGAACGACACCATTTTGGGTCTCGATTGCACCGCAGCTCGAAACAGGCACCGCAGCTCGCACCATTGTTGAACAGAGCAGTACTGAGAGCTGCTGTGCTGGTTCCATAGCCTTGGCTATACAAGTTTCCATATCCACAAGCTCCACCTTCAAAAAACCCACATTAAAGTAAGCTTAAAAAAACAGAGCCAAAACCATGGTTGATGAAAAAAACAGAGTAATTCAAGCTTACCCATTGTTCCTGCTGCATCGCTGCCTCCATAGAAGGTGGCATGAGCTGTCCTCCAGCCTCCATAATAATCTTCCTGACTGTGACTTCGTTGAAGAAACGAGCTGAAGAGAAATAAGAGAAACTGAACAACCTGCATTGCTTTAGCGGCCATTGTTAGAGCCTTATCTGTGACAGACAGACAGAGAGTGTGTGTGTGTGTGTGTGTGTGTGTGTGTGTGTGTGTGTGTGTGTGTGTGTGTGTACGTGACAGAATGCTGTAATGGAGGATGAGAAAAAAAGAGAAAGAAGGCGAAGTTATTTATAGTTGGTAAAGTATATAAAGTGATTTTAATGTGTATAAATATTTTTATATAGAATGACCTAATCGTTTTAGTATCAAAATTTATTTTAATAATAATAGTAATATACGAAGGAAAATATAAAAGAAAAAGTTTGCGGTTGTCACGATTTGGCAGCCCTGAACTATCAGAAGTAAATAGATTTGAATTCAATTCAATTTGGTGTTTATTTGCACATGGTCATGCAATATTAGATTAGACCCCAAATTAATAATACTTTTTACTACAATTTTTGCTGACTAAGATTATATTTATATATTTGAATTTGACTTCTACATTGTTATTTTAATTTGTTAAGCCGACAAAAATATAATACAGATTAAAATTAAAAGATAATGTTGATTAATGAGAAAAATAAATAAAGGTTTTTTTTAATTAAACTCATGACTCGTTTTTTTGATTGGTTAGAGGGAAAGAGTAGGAAAATATGCACGGGTGAGAAAAGGGCAGGAAACTAGAATATGTATATGAAGCAGATGAAAGCACGGGGATACTTACGTGTACGTGTAGAGGAGGGTGATTGGGTGGCCGTTGACATGCTGGCCGGCTAATAACGAGTTCTGGTTGGGATGCTATGACGTGTCTGGGCTGACCTGTATTTTATTTGTTGCAAATATTTATAATTAAAATAAAAATAAAAAACTTTTTGCCGGTCCTATTTTGAAGAATATATAATTTTGTTCAATCTTGTATTTTCTCTACTCTTAGGTTGTTTTCAATGATATTTAGCAAAGTATTTACAGAGATGAGTGTTCGAGCTGGAAAAAAGTATTACATGTAATGTTAAAGTAAGTTATGGTCCGTATCACTTTCGATCGTATAAATTGAAAAGCCACATATAAAATTCATATATATATATATATATATTTAGAAATTTGCTATCAAATTTATTTGATGGGGAGCAGAGTCCAATATTTAATTTTTTTTTATTATTTTGTTTAGTTTTTTTTTATTAAGTATTTTTAAATGTTATAAATTTTAAAAATTTATAAAAAATATAATTAAAAAAATGACTAAAACACTAAATTATACTCGATTGTTATATTTTGTATATAATTTTTTTTAACTTAATAGCTCTAAATGCTATAAAATTTAAAATTATTTAAAAAAAAATATTTTTATTTAAAAATTATAGAGCTCAAAATATATATTTTATAGCAAATACCTATATAGTTATATACAATTTCAAAATAAACCATATAAATTTCACAAAATAATTATTATTGAGTGTTTGGCTATTAATAGTTTGTACTTTGTAATACCATATTATTCATATTTGTCATATAATTTTTTTTTTCTTGAGGTAGCTATTGATTCCCAGGTAATAATTAAACACTTCAGTACGACATGGTAATTAGTGGGCAGTAATTAGTGGGCAGCCAATACATAGTGTTAATTTTATCAGGATGAGTATACTGTTATTGCTAATATATATATATTCTTTTAATGTTAGATTCAACCAATCCTCTAACACAAAAAAAAAAATTAATAATAAATAAATAAAATGTTCAGGTTAAGAAATTAAAAGCTCATAAAAAAAGAAGCAGCTTTTTCTACCTACTGGATGATTATTCATAATAATGACCCACAGCAATGAAATATTTTATCAGCATAAGTGTGAATTTCATGACAATAATTTCGTCAAAAATATTACTACTTTACTATTTCATATTAAATAATTGCGTCAATAATATTACTATTTCAAATATATATTAAGCTAATAAATATTTACACCCTCAGTAGTTAATATTATTAACTAGTTATTTGGTGACCAATAGAAGTGTTTGTTGAAGGTGGTAAGTGAGTGAAAGCCCCTCAACTTAAACCTCCTTCAATTGGTCCATTTTGTTAAATAAGAGGAAGCATTGCTAATAATTCTTCTTTTTCATCTTTTATTATTTTTATTAAAGTTTTGGGCTGGTTTTTGGAATAAAAGGATCAACAAAAACAATTTTTGGGGAAGGAAGTTGGTGCATCAGTTTTGGAAGAAATGGTGGGGAAGTAGGTTACAATAGATGCTAGCTAGCTAGCAATATCTACCATTTTTAATTACTTGTTTATGCGTAATTATTTTATTTTATTTATTGCTTGTATTTTATTTAAAGGACTTGTGATTATTTCATGAAAAATGACCAATGCCTTTTGGTTACTATCAGATTTTACTGACCTAGCCCGTTAAAATTTTCCCAATATGCCATCATCGCCATGTTATGCCCCAACCTAGTATTAAAAGGATAAAAATGCAAAAAATATTAAAGTTGGTTTTAACAAAACGGATATATGGGTGCGTAAACTTGAACTTAACCCGAAATCCATTTACAGTGTCTCATACATGACTTGATCGGATTGGGTATATTCGATTATTATCATTGAAATTTTTGTACGGATATCCAACTCGCCAATAAAATAATTATCTATGTCAACTTTTTTGAAAATAATTATTTATGTTTACTATTCAATTTTTTTTTACATTTTTCTTTCTAAAATACCTTTTATATCTTTTTATTCTTTCTTTCTCTCATTCAGCAAGCTCTGTCTCTTTCTCTGTCTTTTTTTTTTTTTTCCACCCAAATCTATTTTTCTAAAAAATGTGGAAGCCAACTATAAAATTTTAGAAAGAAAATAAAAAGCAGCAAAATTTATTGTTCCAGCTCTTTTTTTTTCTCCCAAAATCATTTTACCAAAAAATGTGAAGGTCAAGTACAAAATTTTAAGGAAAAAAAATATGAAAAGCTACTTTTTTCACACCCATGCACGGCCCTCTCCAAAATTAAATAAATTTAACACTTCAAAAAAAAATTATGTTATTTAAAATTTCATTTAACATATATTTATACATTTAAAAGTTGCTTATTTTGAAAAAAATACATGTATAATTTAATATCTAAAAGTCAATAAATAACCAAATAAATTAAGATTTATAAAATATACAAATCCATGCATTGCCAAGTTTTGAGTGGTGTGTTTGTGTTTTTTATAATTTAATTAAAATGAAAAAATCAAAAAAAATAGAGATTGAAGACAATAGTAACTACCACGCTCAAATATTAAAAGTTCATGCTATCTTATTTTATACTTCACCATCCAATATTAGAGCGGTGTAAGGCTGATTGGGTAGGCTACGGGATAATTTATTGCTGTCTCGTAGCCCGCCCTAACATCCAAATCCACCTTTAATAAGGGCGGTGTGGCATAATAAAAAGAGGTGTGAACCCCGTCCAAATGTTACACACACTAGGCAAAAATTATACACATCACCTAATATTTGAGCATGACAAGTACTATCGTCTTCGATTTCTGTTTTTTTTATTTTGATTTTTTTTTAATAAAATTCACAGTATTATGCTAGCAGTTCTCTTTTTAGCGGTAGGTTTTTTTGCAGGCAGTATGTTCATAGTGGGCTTCTTCGTTGGCAGTTGTTTATGCACAGTAGGTTTTTTTGGTGATAATCTTGTCATAGTTGTTTTCTTTGTCTTCTCCGTCTTTATATTTTGGGCGCTTAATCCGTACCATTGTTACCAATGAATGTGAGAATAGATTAAAAGATGGTGAAAATGAGAGATATAATCATGAAAAATGAAGGAAGAAGTGGAGGAATTTTTTAATTTTTAAAAAAAGAGTAATATAATTGATATTTTAGATTTAAAACTGACGAAGCAGCGAACATATATAGCTAAATAAGAAAATAATGAATCGGTATAATTAATTCATTGGTAAAATGGATATTCCTTCAAAAATTCCATTGTCATTTCTAGCATGTGATTGTGACCTAGAGGACTCAGATCCTGACTCACAGTTCACTAGCATACTAGTTTGGATTGATGTTGTTTTGGGCTAAACCAAATGGGTTGGGTTAGAATAAAAAGAATACTCTGGGCTTTGAGCTTTAGGCTCTGGACCTTAATCTTTCTTTTTTCTTTTTCTTTTTCCCTTAATAATTCTTGTGCTGTTTGGCTTTCAATTTCGAACCATGTTTGTAAATCAAAGATAATTTCTCTTAAGCATTCTTTTCTTAATTGAAAAAAAAGATCTTACAAAACTTGTGATACAATTGTTAAAATTTGCAAAACTTGATACTTTTTTTTTTTTTTAATGTCAAAGGGTAAATGAGTTTTTTTTTTGGGTGAATAAAAAGGGTTGGAGAAATAGAAGTGATATATCCCCTGCAACTCCGAATGGTGGATCCACTACCAGTCTATATCTCCCCTTTACGCTTAATTCAGCTGAAAAATTGAATATCCGACCCATGCGATAGGAGCACTCAAACCTTGGTCCTCTTGGCCAAAAGCTGAAGCCCTCACCAACCCATCTAGAACTCCTAGCCTAAATGAGTTTCTTTTGAAATAAAACAAACTTACTTAAACTCAAAGCAAAGACCATCATTATCAATACCGTTTATTAGTTATCACTATTCTCATTGTCAATTCCTAAAATATCAATTTTACATTCCTATTCTCATTTAACCAACAAAATCTCATCGCATAAACAAAACTATTCACTAATAGGGACTTTGTCCCTCCAAGAAATGCAAGCAAATATTTATATTAAAAAAAATTGCAGAATAAGGTGGGCCCTGAAAAATCTTGGGCCTGCTGTTAGGTTATCCTGCTTTGAGTAGAGTAATTTTTTTAGCAGAATTTTTTGTAGTAGATTTAAAATATATATATATATATATTAAAAAATTAATAGTCATTTAATTGTAATTTTAAAAAATATTTTTAATTTTTAATAAATTATTTAATTAATATAATTTTAATAGTACTTTTAATTTTTAATTTATTATACATTAATTATTTAACTAATATTTTTTGAATTTAATACGAATTTTAAAATAATAATAATAATAAAGATAAAATTAATAGTAAAACTGAACATTTAATACTTTATTTAGCTGCTTTTATAAGTTGAAAATAGTTTTTTTTTTTAAATTTAAATTTAAGCTTTTCAAAAATAGTTTAAAATATTATTTTTGAGTATGTTAAAAATTTATTTTTTTAACCTAAATACTTAAAAAATTTCAAATAAAACTTTTTAATAAAAAAAAAATACCAAACGAACTGAAACTCACGGGAGGCCACTGATCAATGGATAATAAGCTGTAGGGGCCCGCCCCCATCTAGGCTTCCCTCCTAAATCCACCGAAAACATTGTTTGGCGAAGACGAGGGACTACGACCACTACGGAACTCTATTCAATTATTCTTTGGTTTCTTTAGAGTGCGTCGGTGATGGCGATGAGTCATCTTCCTAACCTCCTTGGTATAATAAATAGTACACTGTCCAACATTCACATGAATTCGGTCCCATCCCACCGTGTTGCCTACCTAACACTATTCCTAATGGAAATCTACTCTACTGTAAAGGAAAAACAAAACGTGGGAATTACATAATAAATTAATTAATTAATTAATAATAAAAAACTCTTAACAGGTTGGACAATATGGATGATTTCTAATTTTAACAGGTTTAATTTTTGATTTTAATCATATACAAAACTCGGTAACATTTCAAATGACTTAATATTAAATGTTAAAAGTTTATTATAGTTTAATGCCATATATTATTAGTTTGACATTTATTTAAAATTTTTAATACATTTTAGTATTTTTTAAAATTGATTCACATAAAATTTTTTATAATTAATTTATATAATTAAATTTTTTTATAAATTTATCTAATTTAATTAAAATTAATAGATCTTATCAATTTAGTAGTTACGTATGCATTACTTTATAAATTAATTTTTTTATTATATTAGAAATTAAAAAAAAGTTTAAAATTTATTTAAAAAAATTTTCTATTTTTTTTAATATGATAAAAAATATATAAATTAATTTTAAAGCTTATATGCTTTACTTTTTAAATTGATAAATTAGTCAATCTTAATTAAATTTGATAAATATGTATTTTTTTTTAAATTATTGAATATCAATTGTACAATTAATTATAAATTTTTTAATATAAATAAATTTTATTTTAAAAAATATTAAAATGTATTTATATTTTATTTACAAGTTACGATTTTCACCGTTTTAAACTAATTTTTTTTTTAAAAAATATTTACAGAATAATAAATAAAAATAATATAGTAAATTATAGAGCATAACATTAAACTATAACAAACTTTTGAACATTTGGCATAAATAATTTGAACCTGTATCAGCTTAACTAGTACTACCGTTTCACTTTCACAAAAAGAAAAAAAGAAAAAAAAGCACTACCGTTTCACATCAGTTTTCCTCCATTAAATCAAGATGACTTTCGACAAGCATGTTAGGTCGGAGGCGCAACGTGGCAAGAAATGGGAGCGGTGGACCAAACGCGATTCCCAACGACACCCCTCGAATTAATTGCGATTCGGTGGGTCATGCATGGCTTTACATTCCGTAGGATGCGTGGCACACTACCCGATACATTACCCACCTCTTTTTCGTAACCAATCAATTATTTAACATGACATTATTATAAATTTATTTTGAATAATGTTAAAATTATTATCCATTTTTTCAATATATTTATAAAATATATACTATTATTATTTAATTAATTTATATAATAATAATAATTTTAAAATTTTATTTATTTTTTATAAGAATTATATTAATATATTAATTAATAAAATAATAATATATATTTAATAAATATGTTGATAGATAAATATTTTATTTTATTTAATTTTTAAAAAATTAAAAACAGCTTTTAAAATATAAAAACTGTTTTTAAAAATGATTAAATAAGTAAGGAAAAAATAATATATGCAAAGCTGTATTTTATTATTTCTAAAGGCCGATGACAAATTACACTTAGAAAAAATAATTATGCTATGTATATTATTTTATTTTTGGCATTTTTTCGAAAACGTATATTTCCGAATTTCTTTATGAAGGTATAAGAAGGGGCTTACGTGTAACGGATAGTCGAAGACGTGGTGCCTGCTCATATATATGTACGTGGCAGTGTCACACGTGGAACTATTGCCTAGCGTACTGTTACAGGTGACTTCTACACAAACGAGAAGATCTTATATGCAAGTGGTCTTATCATTCATACAAAAAAAAAAAAAAGATGGTCCTATCTGTACATCCAGTAGTATTGCAATCATTATTATATTCATAATTAACTTATCATTACATTTTTTTTGGACGATAGTACGTAAATTTATTACAATTTAAAAAGAAACTAATTTTATTCAGATTTGAATTTGGAATATAATAATATATTTTCAATAATTTTTTGCTCAATCTAAAAAATATTGTCATATGATTACGTTTGAAACATAAAACATCATAAAATACTTTTATTAATTTCAAACGGAAAAAAATATAAAAAATTTCCAATATTAAAAGGAGAAAAAGCATGCTTGAATCCTCAACTTAATTAGTATGGATATGAGAGGCATTCTTATTACATTCTTACCCAATAAGTATATTATATTACTTTAATTGATCTGTTGCAACCCAATTACCAACATTAAGTTATTTGTTAAGTTTGTCATTTTTTATATGACACTTTTATGGTGGTATCAATGTTATAAACAACTAGAAATCAAATAATGTCAATTTTTTCTAGCATCACATTAATTAATGATCACTAATTAATCATTTTTTTAAAATACAAAACTACTGTTCTCCCTTTTTATTTTTATTTTCTTGATAAATGCAATAATGCACGATGAACCTACTTAACTATTGTCAAGAGAATTTCAAATTTCACAAGCTAACACAATGGACCTAGCTAGCTATTGGTTATGGATTTTCTTAGTTTATTTGGACGAATACTGGATATAATTTGCATTCCTTTAATTATAATATGTTTCTTAAAATTAAACCATTTAACTTTTTGGCTATATATATATATATATATTTCCTGAGCTTATTTCTTTTTACTTCTTTACAAAACATCGATCAACAGTTGGCCCAAATATAGAATGGTAAAAAGTTTTTTAATCCAGTTCATGAATAAGATTATAAATCATCAACTTTCTCCCTCTTTCATTCGATTTTCATATTAATTAATAAACATAATGATACTGGCAACATAAACAAAACTCATTTAAAAATATGGAGTTCTAAATATTTATATTCGTATATAGAAATTGATCAATTTGGGCTGAGTAGCTTATATAATTTGTCTATATTATGGACTAAGAACAAAGGCTATGAGGGAGAAAGAACCTCGATATATGCCTTGGTTATCGATCCTCTGCGATGAAATCAGAAGTCTAGAATTGAGTCAAATATGATACAGATCATCTAGATTAGGCTCAACTACCAACAACTCCATTTCCCTCCTTCCCATACCTCTATTTTGTTCATATTCTCCATACTCTTTCCCTATATAAACCCCCCAAAGCCCTCCTCTTCAAAACCAACCACTATCCCACTAGTCCTTATTTTCCTCGAATCTAAAAAATATTTCTTTTTACATCTCTGTCTCTCTGTTTTCCGAAATTAATGGCGAAGCTGAAGGTGGTTGGAGCACTAGTCCTGTGCATGGTACTTGCAACATCATTGAGCAGCGAAGCGGGCATGCCGTGCAATCAGATAAAAGTGCAGCTGGCACAGTGCATGAACTTCCTGATCAAAGGTGGCAATCCGCCTCCACAGTGCTGCGCCGGTGTTAGAAGCGTCGCAAGCGCTTCCAAAACGACACCGGATCGCCAGAGCGCTTGCAACTGCCTCAAAGCTACCGCCGCCAGTGTTAGAGGAATCAACGTAGGCAACGCTGCTAGTCTTCCTGGAAAATGCGGTGTCAATATTCCTTACAAAATTAGCCCCAACACCAACTGCGCCACGTAAGCCCTATATATATATTATAGAGAATATAAAAAGAAGGATAACCTCATCAACTTTTAAAAATAATAATAATTTAATTTGATATTAAAGTTTAAAATTTAATAATTTTATTTAAAAATAAAAAATATATGTAAAAATTCTAAATGAATTCAAAAGAAACTGTACGTGCAGGACAATATTTTGCTATTGATAATAGAGTAACTTCGGAATAAAAACTGTTATAATTATTATTAATTTTAAAAATTTAAATTGATAAAAAATGCATATTATATATTTTATATTTATCCAAGAGTTTTGAAAAAGAAATTGACAGTATATATCTACTCTGTTTGTTTTTTGAAGTAGCTAGTACTTGTTGTATTAAAATGTTTGTTTTTGTGGATTGATAATTTTTGTTGTATTTTTTGTTTTTGTTGTTGCAGCGTGAAGTGAGGACGATTGAAGAGGGAGTTGCAGGATGAAGAGTGACGCAGGACGTTTTCATGCAGTGTTTTTAATTAATGAAATAAAATAAAAAGAAAAGGGGGTGTATTTGTGGGTCGGTCAAGATTGGGAACTCCACTTTGGCGAGTTTCCATGTGTGGTTTTTTGTTTGAATGTCGGTTTTAGTTTTGTTTTTTTATATCGCCGATTTCAAATCGGTTGGGGGATCCTTTTTACGAAATAAACTTTTCAGATAAATCTATATAATCCTACTTTACATATAGTTGAGTTTCCAAGTATTGTTGACCATGTCTCTTTTTCTAAATTTAGATTCGTGCAACTTTATCATACTTTGACAAAATTTTATAAGATGACGCGCGAAAGTTAAAAAATAGTAATAAAAACAATAAAAAATTAAATTCACCGCCAAGGATCTTTGCTACATATGAATGCGCTAACAATGATTCGAACTAGTAAGCAATATGTTAAAATACCAATTTTCCTATAAAAAAAAAAAAAANAAAAAAAAAAACTAACTTATATAAAAGATGGATCGAAAATGATTTATTACATACTTTAACAACATCTTAGATAATATTTCAGTCTCGAAACCCAAAAACATGCACACTTCAATTGCCATCTGTGAGATTTATAAGCTGGAATTTGGACGAGATCGAATAATGAAAAAAAAAAGAATTGAAGGAAAACAGATAGAAAATGCAAGAAAATTACAGAAACCTAGCTAAGAGAAAAATGAGAGGAAATTTTCACTATCTTTGCAAATTGTATTTCAGCTTGGATGATGAAGCTTGCAGGAAACGCTAGCTCAGAACTATTTATTGAAGATATTATTGTCAAGGAAACAAATCAAGTCTTTAGAACCATTGATAAAGTAAATCATCAAAATACCATTGATTAATGAGCAAGAATGAGGGAGCAAATCTCAACTATTAAGGAGATGTTAAGGTTAATTTCCAAAAAGAGCAGAGTCAACTCCTATAGTCATCAAATAGATATACATTTGATTGCTCATAAATTGTTCTAATTACGTTATGTGTCATTTGTTAAGCTCTATAAATAGAACATGATATGTCTGTACTGTTTTAATCAAGTTTATATAGCAGTGGAAATATTTGTATTTCTCATTTTCCTCTCTTCCATCTTCTTATTATAAAACTAGTTCAATTATAACTGATTTCCCAATTTAACAATTTAAACAACTAACAATGCTCTTAACAGCTTTTAGCTGACGTGGACCATTAAACTAATCAGACTAATTGATTTTAACCACTTAAGCTGACGTGGCTTCACATGCTGAGCTGCACAAGGATCTTAGGCTCTTGTAATTTATACACCATCTAACTTAGAGAGAGCTAGCGAGAGGAACTTGAATTTAATTATAAGCATGCGTCAGTTATGGACAGGCATTATATTCAGTTGTTGGTTGTTGAATCAGCATCTCTATTTTGATTATATGTGTGAAAATTGTCTAGTAATAAAATATGGTACAATATAAAACCAGGTAACAACTTGCAAAATCTAAAAACTTGTAAGCATATTAGCTAGCTTTCATTCTCCACGGTGCATGCACGTCTATAGGCTATAACTTTGTTAATTCGTGAATAATATGCCTATGTATGTACTTCCAAAAATAAAATACTGCCGTTCAATTGTATGAAAAAAATTACAATTTTTTAATGTTAAAATTTCAAAGACAAATTAAATGTATTGTTGTATTTTACAAGTGAAAAAAAAATGTTTTTTTAAAAAATAAATAAAATATATATTTTCAATTAATTTTCACTTCTGCAACAATATAAAACAAATGTGTAATATGTAAATTCATATATAAATAATTTTAAGTGTAACATTAAATATATATTTTTATTAAATTTAAAAGTATATAAATTCATCACTCTAATTTTTACATGTGTTACATCATATATATAAATAATAATAACAAATATCTATTTTCACTAAACTATATGTCAGAATGGTACATTTATTAATAGTTGAAGTGTATAAGGGAGGAAAAGAAAAAAAAGACAAAAAAAAAAAAATTCTTTTTTTTAAGAATATAGCCAAATCGCTTAATAACGAGACACGATTTCGCATTGCCCTGCCCATCCTCTAGCCATCACAGACAAGTCGTTCTTATAAATGCAAAGGCCACAAAAATCACCAGCTGTGAGTCTCTTTTTTGGTAAGACAGGTGTGAGTCTCTTAGCATTAGAAAACGACATAGCATCATATATCAATTAACTCAGAAAAGCTAAATCGTACTACAGCGTCTTAGGTGTAGTCTTCCTAGTAGCGAAGGGTCCCTCCTATTTCAAAATAAAATCACTCAATTTCTTATTTTCATTTAATTATTTTGAATAAAAAATTTCTTATGCATTTATATTAATAATACTAAACTCATCAAATTTTGGATAGCAATTGATGTAATACTATTTTGTTAGTTTCTATTAGGTCTCAACTATTTTAGCATGTTATAAAACTCATCAGTTTGTTAACAAATAGCATATAGTCGTCACATCATTTGATATATATTTAATAATTAACGAATGTTTAGGTTTTTGTTGTTGCTTATTTTTTTCTTGTTTTCTTTCTCATTAAGCAAACTTAAAAAGAGACTCACAGTTTTTTGTACAAACTTATCCACTTTTATTTTTTATTATTAAATTACTAACAGTTTTTATGCTGTAAATATAACTGTATATATTCACTACGCCAAAAACTTTAATAGGCGACGTAAATTCATGTGTCGCGGAAAGGGGAATCGCCGAAAGTACAAAAACATTTGCGACGTCCAAATTGCGTCACCGTAAATTAAGGATTAAGGCGACGCAAGGCGTCGCTGATAACCGTTATACATTCGCGACGCTAGTGTCGCAGTATCCTCATCAAATCGTCGACACAAGTGTCTCCGTTTCTCATTGTTTACGCGCACTTTTGGCCTAGAATGGGAGACGCTAGTGTCGCCTTTTCTCCTAGAATCGGAGACGCGAGTGTCGCCTATTTTCCTACAATCGGAGACGCTAGTGTCGCCTTTTCTTCTACATTCGGAGACGCTAGTGTCGTCTTTTCTCCTACAATCGGAGACGCTAGTGTCGCCTTTTCTCCTACAATCGGAGACGCTAGTGTCGCCTCTTCTCCTACAATCAGAGATGCACGCGTCACTTTTTATCCTACAATCGGAGACGCTGGCGTCGCCTTTTCTGCTATAATCGGAGATTATACGCGCACTTTTTGTCCTAGAATCGGAAACGCATGTGTCGCCTTTTCTCCTACAATCGGAGACGCTCGCGTTGCCTTTTTTCTTAACCATTTTTTGCAAAAATTATTGGCAACGCAATTTGTCACTAATTAGACAATTGTTTTAAAACCGCAGCAAATCCCTATTTAAGACGTCGCCGGATAATTCAAATTTATTTTTACTGACTAATTAAACGATTTTTTAAATCTTATTTGAATATTAGAAATTTAAATATATAAATATAAATAATTAAAGTTAAACAAATTTAAATGGAATTATGTATTATAATCAATAGAATGATGGACGAAAATTTTGTAAAAATTAGAATCAGTAGGCAAGCTAGTGATATAACAACTTACTACGATAAGAGTGGGAGTAGAGCAGCTGTCCATTCAGCTCTAAAATAGTCAACATATTGCTGGCTC